>JAUTBX010037115.1:0-13325 GCA_032361465.1 Lepetodrilus tevnianus | reverse complement strand
GAGGCATAGTATAGCGATATGCATGAATGTATGTATTTATATCATATATGTGTGTGTGTGTGTGTGAGAGAGAGAGAGAGAGAGAGAGAAAGAGAGAGAGTGTGTGTGTGTGTGTTTGTGCGCGCGTGTGTGTGTGTGTGTGCGTGCGCACACTGCATGTTAATATAATGTATGCATGTATGAATGTATTATATATATGTGTGTGTGTGTGTGTGTGTGTGTGACACTGTGTGTGTGTGTGTGTGTGTGTGTGTGTGTGTGTGTGTGCATGTAATGTATGCATGCATGCATGCATAATGAATGAATGAATGAATGAATGATGCTAGTACAATGATATTCTTATTATTAAATCAATATATCTATACGCAGGCCGCTAATTATAGACTACTGTAACTATTCGGGGTAATCAGTGTGACCTGACGAGAACGATATCATCGTAAATCACCGGGTTGATTAGTCTCGAAAAGTAATTAATTATTCAGCATGTAACTTGTCTAATTAGGTCTGTGATGTAATAGGACACGTGCATTTAAACGACCGTGTCACAGTTAGTGTACCTTCTGTTCTGAAACATTGTCACGCTGAGATTTCATAAACATGATGAATGTCATTCATATAATTAGGCTAGTGTAGGCCCTATATCTTGTTGCCCAATACATTGTACAGCTGATTCAGACAATACCGTGTTAAGACATTATCATCTGCTTTTTGTGATGAAAATTAATGTAGGCTACATACATTTTAGTAATACTATAAGGATATCTTATGAATATGCATACACAGTAATTTAAAGTTATAGTAGGGTAACCATCACCTACACAGGTTGACTAGTAAGTCTTATTGTTTCTATGCAATAAAACTATACTATTTGATAGTATAATTTACTATTTTATATAAAATTGTGATACAATTATTGATAGACTTGGTAAAGGTAGGCCTAACTATATACTCATGTATGTAGGTATAATATATCGGGCCCTTCGCTCTAGAATAATAGGCTACTTTGCCCACTCTACATCAATATTAGTTTAATGATTACATGTTATACGTTTTACTATTTAAATATGCACGATGATGTATATCATAGTTGTATATAAAATAATTCTTATGATTCTGTCTAGTCTATGCACGGTATATTATCATATATTTAGTCATATACTCCTCTAGTTATTCATTATACAACTCATTCATTACCATTATTACATAACATAGTTTAAAAACTAACTAAAGATATATAATGTCATCATTTTACTAATGAAATGCCGTTGAAATGTAGATATCCATAACCAGCTGATAACTGTACACCAATTTTCTACATTATGTAATCGCGCTACTAAAGGGAGATAACTATGTCGAAATTAAATGCTGCACATGCGCAAAGCTATTTCGAACCCGCGGTGAATATTTTTCCCGCATGAATTATTACGATTGAAATGGGTAAGATCTTTGTTGTACAACGACTATTAAACGACAAGCATATAATTTATCACACTCAATACCCCCCACACAAATAAATATTCCATCCTGGCAGCGTATCGCTGGCAGGCATAAATGTTGACAGTAAAAACGTGTGAACTTTGTGCGGTTTCTGGTGTCGCTTCCGGGATCGCGATTCACCGCTGTTCACTACCACGACGAGGAACTGAAACTTGTCGTCTATTCGCAATCTTAGCTCACTTCCAGCAGTTGTATTGGACAACCAAGCAGGCTGTAGACTAGTCGAGGCGACCGTCCTCTTTATGCGCAAATGTGCTAGACACTCACGTCTGTAGCAGTTACGAGGAGGGTATTTAAATAGCCAGGATTTATCCTCTGCTATGACGATTCTGTGATTCTTGTCGAATCTGTCTGACTTGCTTGGTGGTTACATATATTGCTCACGGTATTGTGTTTCCCATCTCTGGATATATTTGCAGCCCCTGGATAATAATGTCTACCATAGAATGTGAGTCTTAGGAACGATGTATTTATCTAAAACGTGTATTGACGAGAGAATGATTTTTTTAAATAACATGTCGACTCCCTTTCAATGAAATTATGAGTTATTGATTTTATTTTGGTCATTTTGAGACGATGAAGGGTTCACTGGTGGGTCATGAATGATTCAGTTTAAGGATTGCAGATGTAGAGAGCTGGTAGCACCAGTAGCTGTGATAATAAGCATCCTCGGTCAAAATAATTAAGCTTCTTTGTACAAAACACATTTGGCGTCTGAGTCTGAGTCATACTAGTGATGCAGGACTTCTTTGTAAATATAGATCTATAGAGCAACTTGAGCAGATGACAGAACATAATAAGTGACACCTGATGTTAATAAATGGATGGGATATCATCATCATGATCATGGAGATACTGAGTCAGTGTTCGAATTAACCCTTTTCCTGCACATGCAATGCTCAATTCGTATTCAGCAGGGAGAGGGTTAAAGAGTTCCTGGGGTCATTTGAAATCTACAATGTTAATGGTATCTAGATCGGGAAACCATGTAATGTGCAGATTTGACCACCATTAACATTGGGGCCTATGGAGAATGACCCCACTTGTTATTTCCCGTATTTCTAACACTACTATAACTATTACTGCAAAAAAACATTGCTTGTCCATTTTTTACTTTTAATCATATTGATTAAAATAATAATAATACAAATAATTGCACTTTCTTATATATATAATTTAGTGGCTGAAAAATAAAACAGTTGAGCTTATTATATTTCAGTTTATTAGCAATACAAGACTCGGTCTTTGCACACTGCACAGCCGATTAAAATCACTATGTGAGGCATATCATGTTTGCCTCCAGTGAAAAGGAGGTTAATATCCGCCATGTTTTCTCATGGTAGAGGTTACACCGGACTGGGGGTGGGGAGCTCAGCAAGCTGGCTCTAGGCTCCCCTACTGTTGAAAAAAGTATATAATAAACATGTCACTTGAGATATGGCGCTGGCAAAAGTCTTGCTGTTGTAAACTCTGTCTGTATCATATGTTCTCCACCCCCGTTCTCCCTCCTCCCTCCCCACACCCCCTCCCACAAGATCTGTACACACCCACGCACATCTACCTTGTCTACTGTATGTGCATTCAATGCCCGCCAAAAATGTTTTCAAAGTTAGCAGGTTGGCATTGGTTAAAGGAGTATAACACGTAATCATGATTCATGACGTATTGGGTTTCAACTAGCCTGTTACTAATTTTGTGATGTTAACACATTGACTTCCTTTAGATTTTCGTCACCTATTGGTGAAAGATTCCCGCTGTGAAGTAAATCCTTTAGGTTTAATCCATAGGATTACCTTTCTTATTTAGAAATGCATGTTCTATAACTTCTATTCAAAATCACTGGATTTTGTGATGCATTCATGTTTATTACTCATGTAGATTCTGTATTCTGAAATATAATTTCATATACATTTATGACTCATGATTGAGCTTATGCTTTAACTAGTTATTTTTGCCAATTTGAGTCTAGCTTTCTTTCTCCCTCTATCTCTCTTTCTCCCCTCTCCCTCTTCCTTTCTCTCTCCCCAACCACCACCACCAACACACACACACACACACACACCTTTTGCCTTGTGCAACCTTTGGCTCCTCGGTCCAACGTTCTACCACTGCGCTACATCCCACCTGTGCTATGGATGTTGCAGGTTTCCTCCTGCCGTAAACTTGACAAGCCGTGATGTAAGTGAACAAATCGTGAAAGCAGATCTAGACCCACATTATTATATATTTTAAAAATAAAATGATATGGTGCTGTGCTCTGTCTGTACTTTGCCAAACATCCTTTGTACATCAGTACCAATATCAGCCAGTTTCCTGCAACATTCAGAGCTATGGATGTTGCAGGTTTCCTCCTGCCCCAGACTGACAATCCGCGATGTAAGTGAAATAATCTTGAAAGCGAATCTAAACCAAACCCCAATTTAAAAAGAAAAAGATAAAAAGAATTATAATCAATACCATGATAAATATGGTACACACATGTCAATTGCCTACATGCATATAGAATTCAAGAGAATGTGTGTTATCGCTTAACGTCAGCCAGACGAACCGATTATCATGCACATTATCATGCACATACAGATAGGTCAGCATGAACCTATTAACATAGTTTGTTCTGTCTTTTGAGTGTTGTGATAAACATTTCAAGAAACATGCTCATCACTCACCTCTCGCTGATGAACTTATGCATCTGTGGGCTTTAATTATCTCCATGCAGATGCAGCTTAGTTCAGTAGGATAAGGACTCGTAGATAGATGAAAGTTTTCAATGGTAAAAGGATGATACTCTTGTTACCTTGCTTATCCCGAAGTAAGAATAATATTGCCTTTGAAGTACATGTATTCATCTGAGATGTTTGTGTGGGAAAGAAATATAGATTATTTTATCTTGTTCAGTGGGGAGGGGGGGGGGGACACATGGAACACCCAACTTCCGCGTTATATCGAGGGGGCACTGTACATGTTGTAGTTTAAAATTTACCTACTGGTATTTAAAATATGTTTTTTTCGTTACTAATTACTAGTTATGTAGTTTACCTGACACTTAACTCTAACTCTGCTGGAGACAAACAGATGGCATAATTAAATGAGCAGCACTAATATCAGTAGGTGCTAGGGAGAGGGTTAAATGTTTAACAATGAAGAGGGTGCATGTGCAAGATTATGCATCATCATGAT
This sequence comes from Lepetodrilus tevnianus, assembly GCA_032361465.1. NCBI lineage: Eukaryota > Metazoa > Mollusca > Gastropoda > Lepetellida > Lepetodrilidae > Lepetodrilus > Lepetodrilus tevnianus. The sequence goes on along the minus strand of JAUTBX010037115.1, from coordinate 8,651 downwards.
TCATGGCCATACTGTATGGATTCATTAATTGTAGTCACTGATATCAAAGGTGTCTGTGGTTGACTGGCAGGTACACAGTTAACATGGTTAAACTAATAACTTCCTTAAAGCCACAATTAAAAATATGGTTGTTTCCCCTCGGCCGACGACAGATGGGTAGGTAGGTAACCCCTCAGGCTGGCAGAGACCTGGGTAACGTTTCTCTACGCCCTCTTAGCCGCTAAGGGACCATAGCACTCTCTTAGCAATGTATTAGCTATCGGCAAAGAGAGTGCTATGTTCCCTTAGCTGTTAAGAGAGCGTCGAGAAACGATACCCAGTAGGATAAATCTTTTATCTCGCCCTGCTACAGTAATGAATGTCCAATCAGTGTCGCCGCAAGTTTTGAATTTGATTTCGTTACATGTTGGAAGTACATGTAATGTATCACAAATGCTCAAGTATGATAATGAACGTGCAGTAACACACATTTCGTTTGGTCATATTTGAAGTACTACTGCAAAGGAAATCTTGACATTTCTGAGTAAAGTATTGTTATATAACTTATGACTGGTAGTGTCATCATCATCATGCTATATTGCAGATGTTATGACTTAGTTAGCAAAGTGTCATTGTTATGTGACCTCATGAAACAAAGTCCGGAAGAAGGGCAGGAACTACTTTTCTCGGCATTTCTTAATATAGTAAACTGGCGTATGGATGAAACATTCCCGCTGTTACACAAAGCAATAAATGACTAACTTAAAGGCATGGTATCACAGATATTTATTGTTGTTTTGGACTAGTTCTTAGCTATAACTGCAAAGTACATTCACTTGACCATGTTGACATACATAAAAGCATGTTTGTATTTCCAAAACCGCTTTCCACTGTTCTATGTTTGACAAGTCTTCACTGCAGCCCCTCTCCCGAAAGTCTGGTTTAAATATAAATCTGGCCAACGGCTCTTTATATGTCATGCAAAGGGACATAACTCTTAACATTCCTTTTTAGAACTGTGATGCATCAAAGACAAGATAAATAGCGGAACGTTCCCCATATTTAATATAAAATATTATTTGTTTTATAACTTTCGAGTGCTGGGGGATAAGTACATCAGTAAATAACAACTTTTGGGTGGATAAATCAAGCGTAATTAGTCTCAGATTGAAATTTGTTTGTTTGATTACTGGTATACAGGTCTATCAAAATAACTGCTCTATTCATTGGTTTCTCCAGTTGTCTCCAGCCCCGCAGGATAATGGTCGAAGTAATTGGACTCCCATCATATGGGATCTTATTTATAACAAATGTATTAATTTCTATAATACGTTTATCCACTGCATGTATGTACATAAAGCTGTTCATGTGGCACACATTTATTGCATGTGTTGCATAATCCAGGTCTTAAATGATCTATCACCGAGATTACAAAACTATTTTGCAGGCATCAAAATTAACACTAGTCCTCTATCTAGCCCGGATCATTTCTCCCAAATGCTATAGGTATCCTAGAGCGTATTCGATTCAAACACTCTATCAACCCTTGAGTGATGAAATTAGCCAATGACCAAACACTCATGATGATACGAGTACCTGCATTGGCTAATTTTATCATGTGACCGTCACTCTAGGGTAGGTCGTGTGTTGAATCGAATATGCTCCTAAAGACTAGTAGAAATTTATAACATTTGTTATTTGTTTTTTGTATCACTATTTGGGCTATTACATTTTAAAGTTAGTTTCGATCACTGGTTTTGGGTATGATTTCATGCTCACTTGAATTTTATATGGGATTAGATAATTAGTGGACACTATTTTGAGTTGAGCATGAAATCGTACTCAAGAAAGTTTGAATCTCAGGGCCTGAGCTCAATATGAAATTGTATCTGTTGGAATAAACACATTTATATGATATTTCCCCACTGTATAGTACATACGCACACATACACGCACACACACACACACACGTATGTTCCCATTACACATATTTCTTGCATGTGTTGCATAATCGAGCTCTTTAACGATATGAATGGCGATATGAATGACGCACCCTATTGGCTGACATTTATCTTTAATGGAAGTGTGGGTTGAGCTCTCTGTCCTCTATCAAGCAGCCTGTAGCTGATATATCCCCACCATCTGCGTCCCATCCCCCCTACCCACCACCCCCTCTCCTTCCTCCCCCCTCGCACCCAGTTCTCGGCTCCTAGAGGTATTTTACATACTCTTAATGAACGATCACTTTACCATGTTTTGCTGGCTTGGCGTAACGTAACGCTTCCAACTGGTGTGGCATCGCTTCCCAGTCATCGCCAGTGAACAGAAGTCGATAGTGTACACACGGAAGGACGCCATGTCAATGATGTCATGAACCGCCGAAGAGTACTTATCTCTTGTGTTTAATGTTCCAATGCTTGCCGCACTTTGCTAACAATTTCCCTTTTCCCCTCTCATTTCACGCGGATTCTTCGTGATGGATGTACTCGTGCCTGTGGCGGATTCGTGTGGGATTCCAGCAGCGGTAAGTACTTGTGCTTCTGGTAAATTTGTTTTAAACAATGAAACTGAAAGTCACCTTCAACCTGTGGCTGCATCCTGTTGTCTTGTCAATCAAGTTTGTGTAGACTCTTTGTCATGCAGTTTGGAATCGGTTAAATGGTTTTTTTGGGGGGTGCGAAATGTGTTGGTGGAAATTCAAATGTGTCGATTGGTAAAGCGTTGTTAGGATGGGAATTAATTCAGTATGACCTGTTGACGTCTTTGTGCCGCAGCTGGTTATAAGTTTCTGCCGACACTTTCTGGTTGTAGTGGAGAGGGATTTTACGAGTGCAGATACTGATGTTGTAATTCTATGCAGTATTTTATGTCAAAGGGTTTTGTTCATGGAAGTCAAAGTAAAATGTGTATAGGATTGATTGATCACCAAATATTTTGACTAAGTATTACTTTATGCACAGGGACGACGTTCGAAAGAAGGAACGAGTAAAAAGGCTCGATTTGCACGTGCTGATGCTTTTCTTCTCATACCTGCACGTGCAAATTCAGCCTATTTGCCTGTGCTTTCTTTCGAACGTCGTCCTGTGCATAAAATAAAATATTTGTTGATCGTTATATAAACATATTTTTTATTACTGGTGCAATATTGTTTATTTTTTAATTTTGTTTAGGGCAAATGCAATTAGAAAATGGATTTGTTTTTGTTTTTTCGTTCCATGAAGTATTTACGGAGATAATCTACGAAATAGGGGGAGTCAATGCAATGCATGCCAAAGTATAATGACAGATATCTAAAGAACAAAATGTACAATAATTATATGCCTAATGTGTTGGAATATTACTTGGCTGCACAATTTAACCATCTCAATGCTGAAGGCAACCCAACATGCCATAAGAGTAGTGTCTATATAATCCAGCAGGGAGAGGGTTAACTGAATAATAACCAGATTCATGACTGCCTTTTTGATGTGATCATGATATTGAAAATTATATGATATGATGTACCACGTGTACTATGGCAATGCAGTTATCATCCTTGGTCTGTCACTACCAGTACAGTCTGCGCTATAAATGTTGCGGGTTTCCTCCTGCCCTAAACTGACAAGCCGTGATATAAGTGAAAGAACTTTGAAAGCCCAATTTAAAAACCCGCAAAGAACAACCCAGGATATTCATTCAGTCTATTTGCAATGTTGTATCATTGGAAATATAGTATTAGTATTATAAATATTTTGTGTGCTTGCAAGAATGTGTGGTTTAATTTGCTGCCAATGTGTGAAAGATTACTGCTGTGATGTAAAACAGTAAATCAGTCACTTGCTGGTGGCTTAATCTCTCAGGCTCTAGATTATTTTGTTGGTATCACATCTTATCAGTTTGTGAAGAAACCTGCTACATCTTTCGTCACATGATGTAAATATTCTACTCACATCCACCAAACAAAATTGCTGGAAGTAAAAGTACAAAACCTTATCGCTGCGTATGGGTGAAAGATTCTTGCTTTAAAACAATTCCTCGCTCACAAAACCTAAAAAGAAATTGACAACCTTTTTATTTTTGCACATGTCACTGATAATGTCATCTGTAGCAAAGTCTTAAATAGAAATGAACAAGTTCACATTTACCTATGTTTATTACATGTGGCCTTTATAAGTTGTGATTCAGTCGCCTCACAATTGTTTCAATGTATGCCGATTTTTCGCCGATTTGATTTCATCAATAAACACGATAATTACACAATGCCATAGTTTATTCATCAATGTTTAAAGTATCATATTTACTGTTGTATGTATATGTAGCAAACTTTGGGGGTGGTTGCCTAACATTAACACTTTCCATGCTGGATGCAACCAGAGATGCCCTAAAGAACTGCCCGTGTCTAATCCAGCAGGGAGAGAGAGGGTTAAGTGTGCACGATTTTTGTAAGAATTTTACCAAGGAAATTTGCCTCATTGCTGAACTGCAATTGAAAATCTGATAACCTTGCAGACGTCTGCGATTATTGGTGAAGGAATCTTGATATAGCTGTTACACCCTGAATGCAGTGGTACATGCATGTGATAGCAGTAAGAATCTGTGTGGAATACATTTTGCAGTCTTGACTTTTTGATGAAGGTGCAACTGTACTTACCTCAGGATGAAGGGTAATTGTAAAGAGGTTGAGGGGTACATTTGCAGACATTTGGTATTTGGTTGAATTTCTGGACTATTGTTGATTTCATGTAGTCTTATGTGTATTATTTGTGCATATTATAAACTTGAAATAATCTAAACCGTCCGATCTTAGATATATAATTATTGAAAATTGGTTAAACAAATTCTGAAGTATCAGTTTGCTCATCTAACTTTAGAGTTCATGATTTGAATCAATATTAAATCAGTAGATAATTAGTGATAATCGATTACAATATTTCTGAACCTTCAAATTGCTAGTACTAAGCCTTTATTATTCACGATGTGGGTCATTGTTGTAACTGTGTAGATTTTAGTGACCTCTTTAGTGTTTGATCCAGCTTATCTTCTTCACCCTCATCATCACCCCAACCCACCCATACAGACACATGCGCACACACACACACATGCGCACACACACACACACACACATGCGCGCACACACACACACAGTCACACACACATACACACATGCGCGCACACACACATGCACCCTGTCCATCCAACAGACTGTCACACTTCCAGGTGATGAATCTGCGGATTAAATAAACACTTCGCGTGTGAGATGGTCCGTAGTGACCTGTCCACACAAAGGTAATGGCCCTTCTGGCCCAGTTAGCATGGTTAGTGTGACATTGAGATCGCCAATACTACCAGCCCACGAAATTACTTACCATTAACAAACTACAAGTGGTTCAACATCACTTCCTGCAAAGACAGGACCCAGGGTAATCCGACTGACCCCAACCCCCAAAGATCTCGCTACCCCCCCCAAGAGAACCCCCCCCCCCCCCTCCCTTCTCTCTGTGTCTCACGCTAGCCTTGCTGTGTGCATATATTGATGTTACCAGTGATTACTCTGTGAGTAATTTGCCTGTGCTATCTGTTCTGCTGTAAACAGTGCCAGCTCTTTGTGAGGGTCTCCCCTCCCCCCTGTCCCTCTCCCCCTCCCCCCTGTGTCTTCTCCTGGCCCTGCCATGTGTTGGCGTTACTGCTGCCTGTAGAAAGGATTGAATTACCCATCTCGAAGAGAGAGAGGGGAACGTGTGTGTGTGCTCGCAGCGGAGTTGGCTTGGCTTGGCTTAGTTTCAGACTATCCAGTGCTTGTGTGTAGTGCCTACGTTCAGTTCGTTCCTTTCCTGCCGGGGTTTCAATTACCCAGAGAGCTTTAAGTCTCTCGTGAAACTTCCCTGTGCCTTTGTGAGTGAGAGAAGGAGCGGTTCATGTCCGATTCTGGGATGCAGTCTTCAGGCTTATCTGCTGCCAGAGGACAGGCCCCACCCCTGCCAGACAAACCTCCGTCGGTGGCGGAACGGGCCCGATTACTCCGGAATAGTTTTCGGAAGGACGAAGGAGAGAAACCGGCGTCAACGCCGCATCTTCCGCTGGACAACAAATCTTCCGCGGCTGTGGTGCCTCCGGCTTCCGACAGGAGTCCCGGGTCGGGCACCAATGGAGAGCGGTCCCCCTCCCCGAGTCAAGGATCCGGTGGGGATGGTGGTGGTGGCAGTCTAGGGGTGTCGGGAGGAGGGGTGCCGAGAATGATGGATAAGCCTGTCTTGCATCAGGATAGCAACAAAGAAGCCAGTCTCAAAACTAACGGAACTAACCAAGTGCCTGTATGTATAGATCCCTTTACCTTCTCAGCCCTCTCAAACTATGTCATGTTTATATGGCTATTTCATGTGGGTCATTCATAAGGGAGAAACGAGTATTTTTTTCTCTTTGTGTCTGATATGGTTGTCCCGGAAGCACAAGTTTTTAAAGTCAATATTCGTCCACGCTGGTAGTAGCGTACTCTCCCCTTTGTTGTTATCTTGAATGAATAGCCGTGCATACACGGCAATGATTCATTGGCAAGGTCAAGGTCGAGTGGGTTGGGCTGGAGCTAGCCAGGGATGTGTGAGTGTGGCCTGGTAAAGGAAGGTATAGTGTTGGGCCGCAGCTGAATTTATAACATATCCAGTAGAATCCAAATTGATTAGGGTAAGCATTTATGAGGGGTCGAGAGTGAGAGGAGGGATATGGGTGTGAGGAGGGATGTGGGTGTTGGGGTATGGGTGTTAATTGAGGGTAGGGCAGGTGGGAGAAAGGGTAAGGGGTATGTGGAGGGGAGAATGGACCTGGTATTTGGGGGGGGGGGGAATGATAATTATTGATCGATGGATACAGTGGTTTGATGATGAATGTTGACAAACGAGCTCGTCGTACATCTTTGTGAATACTTTGAATGTGAAAAGGCCGTTATTACATTTGACTATCAATGTCAAGGCGGTTGATAGAGAAATATTGCATGCATTCAGTCTATTTGGGGGCGAGGCACATTTCATCTCCTGTTCACCATAGTCATGGTACACTAGTGATAGTACACTTGGTGTTAAAAGCCAACAGGACTGGCTGAACTGTGATTCATCGGATTGATGAGGCCTCCTGCAGGCATTCCAAACATTACAGGATTTTCGTAAAAAGGAACACTTTGTTACCATGCTGCAATAATAGTATGCGTATTAATATTGAGCTTTTCACGTCATGGTTAAAGATTCCTGCTGTGTCGTAAAACAATAATTCACTCATTAATATTTTGCCAAATCCATGCTTGAAAGCTGGCTACAATATTACCCCGGTCAATGGATCAATGCACAGTCGTCACATATTTGTGAAATATTCCTGCTGTGACGTAAAACAATAATTCATTCATTCATTCATTTACTTTCTCAACTCCCTAGAGAGTATACAACCCCAAGCTTAATCAATTCAGCATTTCTTTTCACAAGTATCAAATATTTATATCATTGGAATAGTGATTAATGAACGGAATATTAACATTAAAATTTGTAAACTGTCTTATTCCACACACATTTAACATCTAAGAATGACATCAAGGCGAATATCTAATTCTGTACATTTAACAATGTTTCATATTAACCTTCTCCCTGCTGAATAAAATCAAAGTGTTCTATTTATGCATTATATCGGGCAACTTAACTCGCCTTCAGCAGGGAGAGGGTTAAATAACAATAATGTCCACATTTAAATTTAGTCAATTCTAAACTCGAAACAAAGCTATAGCACTACATATTATATAAAGAGTGAACATTTTCTGCTGCAACATAAAACAACAAACCGCTAACCCTCTTTATATATGTCAAATTTACAATTCATAATATTAATAACATGACAAAAGTACAATTTTCTACGTCCTATAAACATGTTATTGATTGAGGAAAAGATTGCTGAACGACATTTCTGGAAAAGTATTTCTCGATGTTTGGACTTCCACACACAACTGACCACAGAAAAAAAGAAATACAAACAGAAAGCTGTAAGGAGACACACACAGTCAGGGTCTAATTTTAACAATCAAATAATCCAAACAATGCCCGGAAATCTTTTTGCATCCAGATCAGCATGAACTCGTGTGCCGGTCCAATGGTTTACGAACTTACAAATATTTACACGAGTTGCGGCTACGGACAATGTACCACGTGCGCAGACATTCCGCGAATGCTCCCAACCTTGGCGATGAATGGGAAATGTCAAAGAAATTATCTACGGTGTAGGTATAATTGATAATAGTCTTTTCTCAGGTCGAGCAAGGGTCATCTACTTTTACTTGTACACTGCCATATATGTTTTTGAGGGCGATTAAGACGTGATGTGGATGTCATTATTGTTGCAAAGGTCTTGTGGATATATTTGTTAGTGTTGGCGAGAGTAGATCAGTCGGAGGAATAAGCGTATTGTTTTGTTAATATTTTTTGGAACTATGAATGTGAAAACGGAATTAGCTGTGCATCTAGAATCGAGACGTTTGTCTACCGGCGACACTTCTGAAGCAAATCGTGTTCATTCTGGAATTCGTGTTGGAAATTTTCGTGATGATCTGAATGTCTTGGATGAGGTATTTCAGCATATTGTTTACCATTCAAATGTGCATTGCCAGCTATTTACTACAATTATATATACAAATTATGTTCATTAACGGTATGCCATGGTAATGA
>JAUTBX010037004.1:0-13328 GCA_032361465.1 Lepetodrilus tevnianus | reverse complement strand
TGTGTGTCTGTGTGTGTGTGTGTGTGTTGTTGTGTGTGTGTGTGTGTGTGTGTGTGTGTGTGTGTGTGTGCGTGTGTGTGTGCGTGTGTGTGATCATGTGTGGAATTGCAAGCATATTTATAGTTTATTTTGTGAATAACACTGAAATCAATCCATAAAATTTAGCTTTTGTCCAATGTGATAATTTTGATGTGAAGAAAGGTGCTCCTATTTTTGCATTTTCTGTATTCTTTCTGACCATTAGCAATAGACAACATGGTAGAACAGGAAGATAAACCTATATGAAATTAACGTCAGTCCTATTGAACATCTGAGATATTTTGACTAAAAGCTAGCTCTGATCATATAGGACAATGGAAGACATTATAAAACATTCAGGGTTATTACAAAGGGGTTCCAGACAGGCATGGACCTAGTGTTTTATATTTAACCAATACTTCATGACTATTATGCTATTTGGCAGTTAACCTATACAAAGCCCATCTAGCAATGATGCCACCATCCACAGACAGAAGCTGTTCAAATTGTGGAGATACATCATAAATCAGTAATCAGGAAGTCGACACTAACACACCTACATCTCCAATAGCGATGGTAGCAAGACCCACAGATATACAGACAGATTTCAACTCATTCTGGTCTTTATTTTTTTTGTACGAAGAAAGAAACCTTTTATAGGTGCTACTCTAGCTAGTTGAATTATTTACATTTTGTCACGTAGAAATGTTGTCAGGTGCTTTCAGTCCACCAGCCTTTACTTGCACATACAGTTGTCCCCAGGGACCGGTGGGGACATACTAGACTTGCAGATAGTCGAAAAATAGGGTCCAGGGTGTTCACAAATGTTGATGTCCTTTCACACTTTCAGTGTCGCTCCAACTCTTTGGCAGCATCAGTTTCAGCCTGGGGTAAGATTACTTGTCCAGGTCACAGGAACCGTGTTGGATTCAATCTGCAGGCAAGGATTCCTGAAGCACAATAATTGTAGACATATCAGGGGTCGACATACCATTGATCGCTGAGGGCATTATGCAATGTAACAGTTGATGCCAATTCTTCAGAAGGTGTACTGTCCCACAATAATATTTAATAGGAATATATTTCTAACCAAACTGTTGATGGTGTATTTTGTGGTGGGCTAATCAAGACCTTTCTGGTTTTATCATGTTATGGCTATGATGGTTTAGTGTTTGCATTTTAATATATCTGTAATTGTTATATTATTATTTGGCAGCAGCATAAACCTTGAATTTGTGGATTGAATTGGAATTTGGTGTACATGTACAGTATATTCAATGGTGATATCAATATACTTAACACCATTACAAGGCTGAGTTGTTGTTGTTATTGTTGTTGTTGTTGTTGTTGTTGTTGTTATCATATATGCCATCCCTTTATGCTAGTCACTGAGCGACAAACTTGTTTAAACATATTTTATTAAAATGCAAAATTGTGTTTATTATTGCTATTTTATTGGATATGACCACTATAGATACTATACTGACCTATATTCGAATGTGAAAAACAGTTACACGTTTATAATTACTTTGATAGTGGGGCCAATATGTATTTTGTAGACATAGAGATCACTGTAATTATATTGTCAGTGATCTGTCAAATCATTGGTCATAATGATTAGCTTTTTGTTAAATTACAGTGACAGCATTTTATAAGAGAACTTCTAAGTGTATTCGGAAGTTTTTTCCTTCGTATTCCAAAGTAAACATTCAATCACAAATATCATCACATGGTCTACGTATCATACATCATAATTGTCTTTGCTATTTTAATATTTCTCGTACATGTAAATATGTCATCCTGTCCGTATTCCATGACCTTTATTATATAATTACCATTTGCCACCCATCGTTGTCGTGACCTGCCATTCAGAGTATACTGTATGTGTATGTCCATCTCATTCAGCTCATACTGGCGTGCCAAAGCTTAGCAGCCGGGTCAGTGTATCATTTCTAGTTTATTTCACAGTACATGGTCTCGTCAATTGCGCATCATGTCAGTCTGCTATGGTTGTAGGCTCGCGCTAAATGTCTCAAGACAAAGGCCGTTTATATCCAAGGCAGATTCCCCCTTGGCCGGGGAGAGCCAGCCTGGCAGTACGGTCCCCAGTGTTGTACTCAGCTTTATCAGAAAATAATGAAATTAGAAGTGAGACAAATGCATTCTGATGGATGTGAGCGGTATACTTGGCCCAGTAATCACTGAAGTAAGTGACTCTGCAAACGCCGGTATGTTAGGTGGCAGCTGCCCTCTCAACACAAATACACCAGATTTTACCCATTACCACTGCATATAGTCTTTGGGGATTGCTACTGACATTGTATTTAATTTCCTTGGTTTTAGCATTAAAATCAATATTGGCGAATAGAGGAAATTTAAATCCGTGAAAAAAAAAAGGAGAAAAAAAACGAGTGACACCATATCGTGATTGGCAAACATTTCGAAATATATTTATTTCATTAAGAGCGTTGGTAGTTTCGAAATATGTAAATTCAATTGCTTTTGGATTGATAATTATGTTGAAAGATTTTCGATGCTAAGAATACTGGGGGGTGATTATGACGAATCAGTCATTTATAATATATTTTCTATTGTGGCGAGCTGTCAGTGTGGCCTTTGATGTAATGCACATGCACTAATAGATTGAAACACACAGGGAATTAATTGTGTAAATATTGCAGAGGTTTGGTAACAAGCCGCCTCAGGCGGTGAATGACAACAGCCTATAGGGACACCATGTTAAACGCAAACTCGTGGCAAAAGTCTTGACCTGAAAAACACCAAGCGTGATGCGAACAAACCGAAAGGCAAATTCAAGGTTTACTTTGCGTTCCCTTTACCTGCTTAAGTAAACTTCTTTAGCCCAATCTGTGTAGGGAGACTATGTCTTTGTGTTGATGACACCTGTCCTATAAGATGGGGCATTCTGATCCCCTCAAATCTCCAGATGACCCACCCAGCGCTTCCACAGGCCTCAATGAATGTTTTAAGAAGGGGTAACCAGCCACGGTTTTCTTCTTCCCTCCAACAATCACACGGAGTTGTTCACTATTCTAGACTACCCCATGCTTTCAGCCCATTGTCCACACCATCAAAACTCCATTTTAGCAAAATGATAACTGGAGAGAGATATAAAAAAGATTTTTTCAACCTGTGCGGCTTTCCATTGATATGTTGCCAGAGTCTCTATCACCCTTTTGTTTGCTAAATATGAATTAAGTATTCAGTTATGGTTGATGGTTTCAAATTTCTGTGATTTCTTCCATGAAAGGCTTAAGCAGACCAAATCTATCTATGAATTGCTGTAAGAAGCTGAATGTAATGAGACTTATAATTCTATTAACAGCTCAGAAGTTGAATACTGCTTTGGGACAATTTAAAATATAAACAGATTTAGTAAACCACTCTTGCAAACGGAACTAGATTGAACTTTCTTTGGTGGCTGCTTCTATTATATTCTGAAAGCAATATTTACAAGTGTTTAGGTGTTTTTTTAATGTTAAAAAAAATATGTAATTCTTTAAATTGTATATCAATTGTGTTATGTTATCCTATTAGATATTTATCATAAGCTGTAGAGCTCTATGTTATATCTATTTAATTAAATTGAATGATAAATAATTACTAACATCACCTGCATTAGTGAAGTCACTGTCCATATTATCAGGCATTTATAGCATTAAGACACCGCTATGCAATATACAATGAAGTATACATCATGAATCATTACTGCCGTCAAACATCAATATTTATGAAGTGTGTACAATGATTTCATGACAGTGGGTTTTATTTCTGACAAATTGACAGCTATGAAATGGTCAATTGTGACATGGAGAGCCACTTGTACGTTACTGGCGTTGTCTGGTCTCTGTGACAGTAGGATGTCACACGTGGCGCGCCCGCCACCCACTACGCCACCCACTACGGGGCCCATGTTAGAAGTGTTCCACACCAGCAGGGGATGCCATGAAAGGAGTGACAATGGCGAGCTAATGGAGTCATGGTTAATGTCGTAACTAACTCTACAGGACTCCTCTCGCAAGAACCTGCTCTTCTCCTCCTCCTCCTCCTCCTCCTTCTCCTCCTTCTCCTCCTCTTCTTCCTCCTCTTCCTCCTCTTCCTCCTCTTCCTCTTCCTCCTCCTCTTCCTCCTCGCTGTCGAGCAACGTTTTTACTTTGCTGGATAAAACTATTAATATGTCTACTCCTGCAAGTTGTTGTCTAGTTATAAATCATATATTCATAATCTCTCGTTGAAATATTTATTGGATTTTTAGACCTCAAATGTTCATGATCGTCATATTTGTGTTAGAGAGCTGTTCTCTTTTTCCTTTTTCTTTCCATCTGGATACTTAAAGCAATTTTCAACAATGAATCCAAGTCTAAAGCAAAACAGCCAAGTGATCAACTGAACCTGCTTGGGCACAAAGCTTAATGTCCTATAATATTCACGGCTGGGCAGGCTGCACTTTCTTCGGACTCAGTGCGGGAAGGGATTGGGATCCTATGCCTTCCATTAAAACCGCTGTGCTCTGGGATAGGCAACAATGCAGACTGACAATGGACAACATGGCCAGTTAGAGCACATTTCACACATGACAGACTCAATGGTAGTCAACAGTCCCACTTTCTTCCCCACATTTGTAACCTAGTTATTTTTACCCAAAACCCCAGTGTGAATTTTCGCCAGTTTTCATGCATGCTGTATAATTTACACTGATGAGAGACCCAAAATTTCAACTGGGACTTTGCAGCAAGATTGACCAAATTTCAACTCTGATTGGCAAATATTCATCGGAAGTCCTGGTCTCAAGAAATGTATCATTACGTTGTTTTTGTCACATGTGGTGTTCATTTGTTCCCTTGAATGCATAATGTTATTGATGAATATTCCTGAACTATTATTTTTGTGGGGCATAATTCTTTGCAAATCAGTGTAACTGAATAAATAGTCATTTTTACAGTTAGCTTTTGTCTTGCACTGAACTCTTAAAACCTGCCTCGAATAAAAAATAATAACCAAGAAAAACACTTTTTACATCACAGTCTAATATTTATAATGTTTAAAAAAGAAATATCACCTTATTTCATGAGAAATGTGAAAAGCATTTGAAGTTGTGCTTGAATTGCAACATATTTGACCAAATAACTGCAAAGCTGTAAAAGCTTTGCTTTGTGTAGTAGCTTAAACATATTTCTGTTTCTCTCACTCTTGAAAATTGCAACAGTTCTGATCAGACCATCAAAAATGAGTTTTCATCCAGCTATTGATCAATTTCTAGAGATTATCAATAAGTTGTCTGGGAATTGGCTGTGCTGGTCATTTTGCTGTGCTTCCTGATTTACCAATCATAGCTAGCATCACAGTGTAAGCTTAAATCACCGATATTTCTTCCAAGCTTTACCACCACCCTTAGCAAACCATACTTTTGCCCGTTTTAAATCTTGTGCATTTATATTTTTACTGCTAATTTTAAATCGCACATGAAGTTGTTTTATCTGCAATTTAAGCAAATTACATTTAAGACATTATTACCTCTTTGGTAAATATGGTGTTAAAGTCTCTTGGGTCGAGTTTCTTCAAGTTAACCCTATCCCCACCCCCACCCCCCCACCCAAAAAAAAACAACCCACCCAATCGTTCCATGCCCCATACAGACATTACTACAGTGTATCCTTCGTCGCTTACCTGTTAACCCTCTCCCTGCTGGATTAGGCACAAGGATTGCTCTTTAGGGCATCTCTGGTTGCCTTCAGCATGGAGAGGGTTAATAGGTCCTTCTATGTTTCATTTTATTTTTATAAAACATACATGATTACAAATATATGCATCATGTAACGGTATACCTGTAGATGCTAGACATTATTTGAAATATATTATTATCATTGCCAGGAACGTATTTCAGAGGTAGGCAATATGTGATCTAATGATGATACCCGGTTCCTGTTCTAATCCTTCAATCAATGTCATTCTCTGTGCATTAAAGTTCCTGCTATATTCATCGTAATATACTATCATAATGTCATCAGAACAATATCATACCGTTATCACGGATAATCAAGACATACAGACTCAGATGAGATGACCAAGACCATGTAAGATATTTAGAAGAAGATTATGATGTATTAGGTTTCATTTCTTTTTTCAATGATATATTGCGACATTTATGTGTCTAGGCCAACTCTAAAACTACTTCATGGAATATTTATATCACGTTCTCATCAGGCTTGGGCACATAGGATATTTTCTGCTTACTAATTCATGTGAATCCATCACATATGTTTCTAACAGTGTTAATAATTAATTTGATGAATTCCTACTTCATAAGGCCTATTTTACAGACTAACAACTTCCATATAGAGGAAAGTGATACACAATCAGATAAAGTCGGGGGGTCGGTAATCTGTCTAGTGGTGGGAAATCATTTACAAGAAAATTTGCCATTAGTTCAACTCAGTCATGTGTTTGACAGGTGATGAAATGTCAAAGAATGTTGATTTCAGATGATGTGAATATTCGCAGATAGACTGTTTAAATGCATTTATTTGCAATTGCTTTGCTCAACCACGGCATTTATTTCAATTATAGTACATGGAATAAACAAACAAAAAATACCTGAATATATTTCATAACAATTGTCCATTTACATCAATAAATATTGTGTGCAATCCTACCAGAGAGAGATTAAGTAAGCATCTCGTTATATACTATACTAAATAAATACATGGCATAAACATATTTATATATTTTTTAAATATTGAGGATTGGTTTATCAAGCTGCAAATACATTATATACCAGTAAATACTATATAAATACATAAGTACATTGCTTAAGGTGAAATATTATTCTTATCCTCGTTTTTTTTTTTATGAAAGGTGAAATATATTCCAAGTAATATTAATAGAATAAATTTTGCGAGGGGAGAAAGTTTCTATTAGCCCTGGGTAATGATAACTGGTTGAAGCTGGGCCTGTCAGAACAAGACTGTCTATTTCACTTGCTTGGTAAATTGGCATCGAGGATTGAGCATTTCCAGCTAAAAGCTCCCAGCAGGCACCAGGACGCACATACACTGATTTTGTCTTTAGCAATCAACACGGCCATGCATCCGACTTCCCTTACTCCGACTGGTTTCCGTGGCCCCGGTTTTTCTCCTGCCTTGCGAGGGATCATCCATTGTTCTTGCTTAATCACCCAGTCCTGGTTCCACCATCCCTTCCACTCGTCTCCCTGCCAGCTGACGAACAGCTGACTAGAATTAAAATTGCGCTATTAGGCATTTTTTAATTCGCTGGAAAGACTGGTAATGGCAGAGATTCTCTGTAGAGTCGAGAGAGACGTTGCTGGGCCATTCATCTTCAAGTGGAATTGGAAAATGTATGTGTTGAAGAAAATGGAGTTCATTAAAATTCTGAACATTCGGAAGGTTTTATGGTATCTTTCGTGGTAAAATGCCCAAATGATAACTAGAGAATACTAAATTAGTATCAAGTATATGCTTTATTCAGTAATTACTTTCAATTTTATATGAACAAAGGTGTTAGTGAAATAACAACTTTAAAAAAATACTGATATTTTCCATAAAAAGAGGATAACTATTGAATTTGTTTCTTATTGTTTTATTATTTTGAGGGAAAACAATTCAGTGATGCCTTTTCAAGTTTGGATAAAATGGTCTATGCCATGACCAGAACAAAAGTAGGTCATAGTGCTATCAATGGTAAATGGAGTGCTATCTCAAATAGTATGTCTTCTAGGGGTGATGTTACGTAAGTAAACCAATTTGTAGACATTAATACACCACAATAACATGCTGAAATACTGTCAAAATATAAAAATATAAAAGTAGAATTTGAGGGGGGGGGGGGGGAAGGAAATGTGATGGAATGCCATCTGAAATTGTCCTTATTGTCTGTGTATTTTTGTCATCATTTCTGCGTACAAAGAAGGCTTAATTCCAGCACGCTTCTAGTGACAGATTGAAAACACAGGGAGTTGGCTAAATCTCCTTGTGAGATTGCATATTACCATTCCCAGCCTTAGTGTTGGCCAATAGTAAGCCTGGTGGTAGAATGCAAGCTCCTTATGACAGACAATCCCAAGCAAGACCAACCTGACTATGGACCAAATCCCTTCTCTTCGCAGCCAGTTCATTAAAGGTATTTTCAACAGGGATGTGATTGATTTCTTTGCAACCCAAATGGCGGGGATCTCCCCCAGTTAGCATTAAAACACCTGAACACATGATGCCATTCACCTATAGACTGAATACAGAAAGTACAACACTCATGGCTTTTACTGTGGGAGTGGGTTTCAGTAAATGAGGAAAAACCATGGGGTCGACAAAGTGGTGTGCATTTTCTCTTTGTCCTTATGAAATTCAATAGGTTAATTAATATGTCAAGAAACCGAGCTTAATATTAATCAGTTAATCTTTGGTAGAAATGCAGAAGGAATTATAAGAGCCTCACTTTAAGACATCAGGATTCATGAGGAAAAATTATATTTAATATTTTCTGGCGAGATTCCTTTTGTAAATTTGCATTGTCCTTGAGAACAGCTTTACCTCTGAAGATATGACAGACATCACTAATGCCAATCATTAAAATAGATATGAAATGTACGCACTGACCTGACAACACTACAGGAAATAGATATCATGGTTGTAAAATTGATATATCATAATCTTGAAATTCGCAAGATTTAACAGTAATTATTGCTTGTTCATAAAATGTATTGCAGCCCTGTTCAACTGTGAGACATGTTATGTTTTGATTTTAGTGTTAATTATTCTTTTGATGTTGAACAGGTGATGTATTCTAAACTGAACTAACTAACTTAACTAGCATTACATCATTGCTTTAGCAGTATAACAGTGGGAAAGTGCTTAATATTGATAATATTAATGACAACAATAATAATACTAATAATAGTAACACTATTAATAATAATGTTGGTGATAAAATGTAGCAAATTCACACTCAAACGCATGGTCATAGCACTACATTAATCACATCAGTTGATGAATCGGGGAAAGTGCACTAACACTCCATCCTCAACACCCTGGACAGATGGACATCCAGTAGTAGTTTAATGTAGCTGGAGTCAGATGCAGTATGAACAGATGCCTGTATATCACAGCACAAAGACAGACAGTATACCAACACTTGAACTGAATGTTTATCGATTCTTACCTTTGTTTCTCCTTCCTTGTCTCATCATCAAGTGATCATCAAGTGATCATCAAGTGATCGAGGATGACTTTCTCATAAATCACAAGTCAGGGCAGGATACCTTTTCACTGTTGCCCCCATTCACTGACTATAGATGTAACAGACATGCATTGGGTCATCAATAGCAGACAATTTGCCATTCATTTCGTACCACGTTGAATTCATCCTCAAATTCATGCTCTACTCTCGGCGAGATAATGACGTGTTGTATTGTTTTCCATAGCGTGGCACTAAAACCTTTCTTCAACTGTCGCCATAAATGAGGGAAATCAATGAGCAACATTGATAGAGTGACGCTCGGTCCTCGTATACCCCGAGCGGGGAGAATCTACCACACAGGTTCATTCAACAGGAATAAAACTCACATTCGGCAATATAAGGCATGTCGGGGAATCCATTTTATGGTACATTTCATGCCTGAGTGAAAGTATAGATCTGAGGGAGGAGAAGATAAAGGGAACTGGCATTGCTACAGTAGGCAGGGCATTATGTGTCCGTAGTGAAAATAGATAAAACATAAACTGCATTTCCTGCTTTAGTAACCTTTTATTTTGTCGGTGGAAATCAACGTGAAATGTATATATGTATGTGTGAGTGTGTGAGTGTGTAGATTTCATGAAATGTACGTGTGTACATTTCACACCATTCCAGCCATCTGTGTTGTGAGTTGTTGACATCCATTGCTCCATGGACATTCAAAAGCAGGCTCAAGTCAAGTTAACGACCATGTCTATTGCAATTTTATCATTCTCCCAACATTCTAAGATCTGCTCAATAGGGTACAGAACATTGGCACAACAGGGTACAGAACATTGGAATAACAGTGTACAGAACATTGGGTTATCTCTTGTCTTAGACCCAGGGTTGGTGCCGTTTTATTTGACAGTCTATGAATCCATCAAATCACAACTGCCGTACTTGATGAAGCCAGAGTTTTACGACACCGGCACATGTTACATTTCCATATTGACCATTCCTTGCTGATTATAGTACAATGCCTGCTTACCTGTGTGCCAAGGGCAGGTTATCTGTCCGTCAGCGGAAAGTCACTCGCTCTCTCTCTCGTCTTAATGACAGCAATCAGTCCACGACTTCTGTGTACATTTCAGTCTGCCAATAATGTTATCTCATTTGCTTGGTTAGAAGAAGGGAGGAAAATATGTTATAGATATCAATTGCACCTCCAGTATTTGCAAATGCTATTATGCGTGTATAGAAAAATGTGTATGATAATCACATGAAAATTTGCCAAATGATATATCAATACCAGTTTCAGACTATGAATGTCAATTCTGACAGGTGACCGTTTCCAAAGGATCACAAAAAGGCCTGCGAGGCTGAATAGGCCCTTTGTGTCTTTGGCCAGTTGAGTGGAAAACTTGTATTACTATTCTCCCCAGTATTCTCTTGAAGCTGGCATAATCAATAGATAAAAGTGACTGGGAGAATAAAAAAAATCCAATCGTCCAAGTTCACTCTTTCCAGGCAGAAAAAAAATAGTCTAACTTAATTTATCGAGATCGAAAACAACTATAACACCTTTCGACAGCATTGCATAAGGCAGGCAAGGGAGACAAATATTAGTCCTATAGATTGTATGTGTTATAGAAAATCAATAGACCATAAGATTCTCCTTTACATGAATTTCCATAATAAAACCCAGCATCGGACCTCCTACTACTGTAGTTATGGATTTTCCATACTCTTTCAGGAATTTCTTTCAATATACTGCTGATGGAATGTGTTTCCTTCTTAAATTTTTGAATGCAATAACCAGCTGTACAATTGAAGTTAATATCATTTATTGTGCCTAATATCATTATGTGTATACATTATGTATAACTTTGGTATCGGTGCAAATGAGTGTATAATATAAAATGTATATTTCTGCTTCTTTAATAACTTTTACTTGCAAATTCATATATGAAATTTGAATATTTATGTTGTTTTGTCCTTAAATTATTATTTATGGATGTATACTTACTGTTATTTCCCCCTATGGAATTAAGTAAGATTTATTTGGGTTTCTAATTTTTCATAATAAATATATAAATTATTTCATTTTATATCATAATAGTCAATATTAACTAAAATAATTAGTGATGTTACTATTCTTTATGATAATTGAATTAGCATATTAATTATATTACGTAACCATCGGAAATTGTAACATAAAATTCCAGTTTCAATTATAGTATTGATATCTATATCATGAATCTAGTGTGCTTATTTATAGAGCAAATAGAAAAGGATGAAAAAGAACTGTGAAAGAAAATTCACTGAAGCGTGTTACTTGATCAGTGAATTCATTGGATCATATAATAATTATTGTACTAGTGAATAACGGGCAGTAGGAAGGCACATGTATAGATGCAGTGAATTATATAACACTAAACTCACACATGGATAAGTGTGTTGAATTAGCCTGTCTAGTAATAGCATGCATATGTCAGTATAGATGCTTCGTTTGATGTTATCTGAATGGAAGTGGAGGAAGGGGGAGAACACATTCTTAACCACAGGGTATGAATGACAATTTATAAACTATAAATCACCCGGTAGGAATAAATCTTGTGCACTCATGTACCAATTTGGTTGTAGTTGAAAGGTAAACTTTATACAATCAATTATATTCACCTTATCATTGCCATTGAAGAGTTTCTCCATCCAAGCATTTAACACTCGGCTCTTAGTGGCCGTTTGATTTGTTATTGCATGGACGTCTATCTAGGTGTATTAGCAGAGCATTTCATAGGTGCATTATATCATATAATCATGCAGCTAAGTTGTTGTAAACATAACAGTACAAGTAAGCTGGGGGGCAGAGTGCTGGGGGGAGGCGCTATTAATAACTCAACATTTTTAACAGTGGTCTTTAGGCTTTAGATATAAATATGTTCTAGTATTATCATTATTATTAATATCATCATAATAATTTCCCTCATCATTATTATAATTTTATTACTATTGTTATTAATACTACTATGACTGCTAAAACTAGTATTACTACTATTATTATTATTATTATTGTTATTATTATTCTACTATTATTATTATTATTATTGTTATTATTATTCTACTATTATTATTATTATTATTATTATTATTGATATATATGTTAATATATTCCATTGCAACATTGGTCAAATTAATTTTGCCCGAAGCCTGCATTTCATCTGAAATCATTTAATCGAGCTCATAAATGCAAAAGGTAATGTTTATTTGCTTTGAAGTTTGATTTGTTTTGCGTGCAACTGATCTGATGTTTGTATCCTATTTATATAAATGCCTAAAGGTAAACGTGTCAAAGCTCAAATTAACTGAGATACTAACAATAATGATATCACTTTCTAGCACTTTCATAAAATAATACTTCTGGAAGGCCATTGTTGTTTAGGAGATCTGGTCGTATTTATTTTGTGAAATTAAATCAAATTGACCAATGGATCACTTTCAGAAGTGTATCATATTTTGTGCCAGCTATCGATGAGTGAGTGAACTGTCGCTGTGACCTAAATGCAGCTGTTATCACCACATATCAGCATTCACCTGCTGAAATAACTAGTTCTAACCCTTCTATTAGCTGGGGCTTAAGGTATCTGACTCTGTCTATGCTGGGTAATTGGAGAATTTTAGTTACACATCGGGCTAGATATTAATCCATAGCATATAGCCACACAAAGGCACAAAATAGCAACTGAAACATGTGAGAATATTTCTGTGGAAGTATGACACAATAAAGTTGAGATCTTGTCGTACATTTGTATAAGCGCTTGGCTTATGAACTTTCTATGTTTGTGAGTTCTACTGAGGGTAGACAATCTGCACTCAAATGGATATATTTGGGATTTGGTGTCTGTCTTTGTAACGAGTGACCTCCGCGACCTCGGTATTGATCATTGTAGATTTCCATGTAAGATTAAATTGCCACTGCATTTTACACAGATATGATTCGTAAGTGTCTTTATTCATCACTCCGTATGAAGTTGTGTGATCTTCTTATTCATGTAAAATAATATTGTTGAATATTCAATAACGTAAGAAGTCAGCATATTAGTCCCTGATGTATTAAAAAA
>JAUTBX010036893.1:0-13332 GCA_032361465.1 Lepetodrilus tevnianus | reverse complement strand
GGAGATGACATATAAATCTGGCAGACAGGATTATTAATTATTTTCTCCTGTCCGAATAATTAGAGTAATTACGATATATGCATCTATGTGTAAGGATTTTTTATTTATTTATCTCATAGTGCTACGATTGTTTTGGGGAACAGGACCCAGACCCCGAGATTTTGAAACCTTTTGAGTACGATTTCATCCTCAAGCTCAACATTTACATGACGTTTTATGAACAAAAAGTGGGGTTGAGCATGAAATTGTACTCATGGTTTTGTAATCTCGTGGCCTGATGAATAAATGAGGAATATTCTGAATGGTCAGCAGTCAAAGGGAAATAATTATATACATGGGGATATTTTCTATGCATATAGTATCAATACATACGATATATGACTAATACTGAAAGGTAACTATGGCAACAAGACATCAGAATTGTTGTGCTTTGTGTGTACATGTAAAACATCATTATTGAATGTAATTACATTTGTAATAAAATGGAAAGAAATCATTTGAATCAAGATTATTATTGGAAAAAAACACGTTATTATTGTCATCATTACTCAATTTACTCACAAGACAAAATTCACACAACTGCTAACTAACACAAACATCCAATCATGTAATTACATATGTTTCTTTTTTTTTAAGCACATCTGGGGCTGGTTGTTCAAAGCCTGGTTAAGCCTTACTTGGTCGTTACAGGTCTCCATAGGTTATAGTACACACTTAATGGCACATTAAGATAACTGGACTTCGAACAACCGACCCCTGGACGTCAAAATTATTATTAAATACTGACAAGTAATTTTTCATAATCGCCTCAAAACTACACTATTTTACCACCCTTAAACAAAGGGACATAACAAATAATCTAGGCACAAAGAGAACTGAAGCAGCTCCTACCTATCATCTTCATGGAATTGCTATCGTAGCCGTCGACATTATCCGTCCCAAGTGGAAGATCTGTACGCCATGCAACGTAAACATATCGGAGGGTGAGTAACAAGGCAAGCTGAGAGAGATGGAGCTAGATAGAAATACGTCAACTATACACATATATGTACGATGCACTGAATCGAGACCATCACAGTGTAGAAATAGGTGATGTTTACCAGGGAAAATATTTTTTTGATTGATTGAATTACTGCTTTACGTAGCAGCGGCACTATCTCACCCATAGGCGTTGAGTTTTAACTAGGATTATCAAATATGAAGGATAGTAAGCTACTGACCAGCCCCCCCAAAAAAGAGTATTTGTATAATGGACCATGAAATAATTTGGTTAAACGTTCTGCTAATTGGCCAAAAAATTTCCTTTAGATTCAACGACATTGTCTGTAGTATGGTGATAGTTCAAACAGTCTACTGACACTGTGATGGTCTAGATTCAGGTTATCCCCGGATTTCTGAATCCGATTAATAGTTCTTCACACTCATAAAATCATCTACAATCTACCACATATATTCATGGTTAGTAATGGAGGGGAGATAATCAATTATGATGATGATGATGATGATTACTATCATGATTAAGATTATGATGATGAAGATTATGATGAAGAAGATGATGATAATGATGATGATAGTGATGATGAAGATTTGATGAGTGAAGATGATGAAGCAAATGACAACATGCACCTACTACAGTACTACTACCTGCATAAAATGTGTTTTTGGTCTTTTGATGGCATATTACCATAATGTATCCACTAATATTAAAATGTTAAATAAGATTAATCACAACAGATGCTCAATTAATTTTAACAATAGTTAATTGAAATTTTGACTATGATATCGAAATATTCCGTATTAAATTATATTTAAGATGATATGATGTTAGCAGTTAGTACATATGGACTGATGACATGTTATTATTATTATACACATTTATATAGCACAAATATGCAGTATAACTGTACTGCTCAAATGTGCTTTTATGGGGAAATGGGTGAACAATGTTATAGGTTTTAGTATCATAAAACAATTACAAAAAATACGACATTAAAAATTCACAAATATTATTTACCATCAATACATTATTTACCATCAACATATTATTTACTGTCAACGTATTATTTACCAATTATTATTTACAATGAGAAACAAATTAGTCGATAAGTGTAACTTTAACGAAATCTTAACAACAGCCATCAAAATCTTCCAATTGCACTGTTCACAGACCAGTTCTAAACACGACACTCTCCTATACTACAAACTCCGACTACAACTGCCTATCTACTCTCACAACACAGCCAGAGAAGTATTCATGTCATATCCCCAATCAAGAGGCGACTGTAAAACATCGCTCCTTTTCCAGGGTAAACATGAATATATCTCGCTACACACAAACTCCACCAGTTCCAGACTCTCAAAGAGACAGGAACCAGTCTACGCGTGTAATAACAGAATAATGGTATGTCTCACTGAGGAAATCTGTGAATGACGTTTTCTTTACGGCGCCGGTTCCGTCGACTGGTTCCAGCGGCATTCCGGTCTGCTCGTTGGGTGCGTTCTTCTCGCGCATGAACTGCCGTAGCGTCAGCCAGAAGAACAGGGTGTAGAACACCTGGGAAGGGAGACAACTGTATGTTAGAGCTGGAGCAATTAAATCATGTACTACTGATAATAATAATTTAATTTTAAAAAAAAAAACATTTTAAAAAACCCACAAAACTAATAATATTATATTCTGCAGAAATAAATCATTTATAGCAAATACATAAATTTAGAAATTAAAATTAAAAAGAAAAATACCAAAAATAAATAATTTGAATGCCACTCACCTGCAGTGCTAGATACAGACACGGAGTGTGGAACTTCATGAGACCGATCTCCTGGAACGTGACGACCCCAACCTTCTCCGGGAGCTTCTCGGAGATGTTGAGGCCGAAGATGAACTGGATGAGGAGGAGGCACTCGGCATAGAGGACGATGACTGGCGACACGACGAGACAGGCGCGGCGGGACTTGGGAATCATCCAGATGATGCAGGCGCCCAGCAGCAGCACGAATGTCAGCCAGCTCAGGAAGGTGATGCTCCAGGCCTGCAATAGGAACAGGAAGTGGAAGTGGAGACAGGAAGTGAATACAGGAGTCAAACAGGAAGTGGAGACAGGAAGTGAATATATGGTAGTCAAACAGAAAGTGGAAGTAGAGACAGGAAATGAACACAGGAGTCAGTTGGGAAGTGGAAGTTAATATGGGAGTCAAATAGTAAGTAGAAGTAGAGACAGGAAGTGAATATGGGAGTCAAATAGGAAGTGGAAGTAGAGACAGGAAGTGAACACAGGAGTCAGTTGGGAAGTGGAAGTTAATATGGGAGTCAAATAGTAAGTAGAAGTAGAGACAGGAAGTGAATATGGGAGTCAAATAGGAAGTGGAAGTAGAGACAGGAAGTGAACACAGGAGTCAGTTGGGAAGTGGAAGTTAACATGGGAGTCAAATAGGAAGTGGAAGTAGAGACGGGAAGTGAACACAAGTCAATTGGGAAGTGGAAGTGGAATTGAATATGGAAGTCAAACAGAAAGTGGAACAAGAAGTGGATGTGGACCAGGAAATTAAACAACATGGAACAGGAAGTGAACGAGGAACAACAAGAAATTGGAAGAAGAACATTCGCAGGGCGTGGAACAGGAAGTTACCCCTGCAGCACAGTTGCTTACCATCATGGCAATGAGGGTACAGACGTAGCTCTGCTTCATGATGTACACGAACACGGACGCGACTGGACTCCGTTTCTGTTCCGGCTTCTCCTTCCTGCCGGACTCCACTCCGTCCCCCTCGTCCTCGTCCGTGTCCCTGGTGGCGCCCTCTGTCTGCGATGTAGACGCCTTTGGGATGCCGTCACCGCTGCCCACGGTCTGCATGGCGTTGTATCCAGTGTTCTCTGCATCGTCCACTAGAAGCTAAATGCGGAATCAGAATTAACGTGGAATCGGAATTAAATCAGAATTAACAGTAATGTGGAATCGGAATTAATAAGGAATCAAAATTAACGTGGAATCAGAATTAATAAGGAATCGGAATTGATGAATAAGATGTGGAATCCATAAGATAGAAGTTGTTAACCATTTTATCTGTAACAGTAAATATTATGTTCATCGGGGAGAGGGTTAAATTAAGTTAACCAATTGTGTAACGTTTGACACAATTAATCATTAACCTTTTCTGTGATGAATAAATCATAAGCAATGCCTACAATTCATTCCAGAATAGAGAAGGTTAACAAGCTAAAGACAGGTATGTCTAAAGAAAGGTTGAGGCAAAATCTATTGAATTTTGTTTTACAACTATTTGTAAAAGCACAAGCATTTCAAAGAAATTCAGAACTACTTTTGTAAACTGAAACATTGACTTTTTCGCTTATTTTTTTTTCTCTCCACTATTTATTAATAATATACTACTTTTATTATGTCTACCAGGTATATTCTACTCAAAAACATTATCATAGTTCTATATTACAGATCATGTACTAATACCTTAATGTGCTATTACATGAAAAATGTCTATTCATTAATAGTTATAAAACAACTGAAATTTACATTTGAAATATTTACAATATACCGGTACTGTATTTAGTTTGGTAGTCTACATAATTTGCAAATATATATATTTTTAAAACCGATTTATATAATAACATGTTATGTTGTCACATTCTGGCAACCATATGACAATAATTTTAAGGGGAAAATAATAATATCTAATAGATAATGTACAATTTACAGCAATAATTAAAATCATACAGCAACAGAAGTTTAACAAATAACCTGAATTTAGGGGTGTTTATAAAATGTTTTATATATGCCATTTTATTATTAATTCGATCAATATGTCTACCTGTACTCTATTCTATGAGATTGGAAATTTAATTAGTCTACATCTGTTCAGACAAATATTACATCTACAATAACTGACTCTGATTTTATGAAATCCATAAAATAGTAATTTCCCCTTTATAAGAAAAATATGTGTGAAATGCATAAGACTATTATAATAAACAATACCGAAAATTGTTTTAGGCTAAATCCTAGAAAATATATATGCAAAATGTATAATTTGGCATGAATGAGTGATTATGGAGCTCAACGTCGCAGCGGGAATCTTTCACCCATTTGCGACAAATTTGGCATGAAAAATAATAACTTAACTGCATGCTTTTAAATGTTCTTGATCCCATATGAACATGCATATACACATCGATATATAATTACATACATATGATATGATATATACATATACATTTACAGATGTTATGATATTATGAAGATACATGTTATTAACCAATACATACTAGTATATCATACTATGACTTTAAGTGGCATGAGACCGCATAAACATTGCATACATGTATAAGTATAACAGAGAAATGGTAGATGAGGTATAGTGGATTACCAAGTCTGTGATGTTAGTAAACCGTAACATTTTAATTTGGATAAATACCGCTGATACAACTGATGCAACTCTGTACATGTGGAACATATCACAATCTCCCTGACACTTGTTAAATGGAATACAATCCACTTGCCCCCATCCCACTTGGAAAATATGTATATCTACCTTACAACTTTTCTGAAACAAACGGGAGTTTCTTCGTGTTATGACTTAAAAGTAACGTAAAAACCAGTTTGAGTGCAGATATAAGACTCAACTTTGAACATTTGAAGTCAGGATATCAAAGCCGAAGCATAGTAAGGATGACAAGGTCTTATAACCCGTTAAACCTATATGACCTGATTGTAGGGCTGGGTGATGACTCATAATAATAATAATAATAATAATAATAATAATAACAATAATAATATTAATAGTCAGACCCCGTTATACCGGCCACTTCCGTTTTTGTTAAAATCTGACGGGTAAGCGAAAAACCGGATCATCGGATCAATCATTTAGGGGATAAAGGTCTACTGTTTGGAAATTGATACCGTCTAAATTTGAATTTAACACCGACCGCGCAGAAAGCGTTAAGCTGAGAAACCGTGATAACGGAGCCCGTTATAATGGGGTATGACTGTAATAATAAATTATAATAATAATAATAAATGACTATAATAATAATAATAATGATAATAATGATAATAATAATAATAATAATAATGAATATTAATACTGTGCCAGATTCATTCCCTACATCATGCTCAAAGCACTTCATTTCTAAGAAACCATTTCCGAAAATAACTGGTATAGCACTTATAACTTATAACTTGGCATCTTTGTTGAATACTGCTAAAACTCACAATTGTGAGTATCCCTCTTGCCACATAGTATTGCATGGTTTTCCTATGGCTAATTACACCATAAATAAATTATTTTCTGTTGACAGTTATAAAATGGCATATTATATAGAGCTCCCTTTGCATTTAATATCATGATACTTAAGTCTTCTATTTCATTTGCCAGTTTAACTATCATCAAATAATACTTTGAACACTTTTAACGATTACATTGTAACATATATCCTATTTCCCATTTTCCTGGTCATGTCAAATAGATTATACACAGAAACAAAGTATTTTTGCTTTAAGAAATGTGTGCGTATTATACATGGTAGCATACTATACAAAGGAAAGTACAGTAGTACTTGTGAACAACCGTCTTTGGGACGTTACTGGCCATTCACTGAGAATTCTTTCAATAAAATAATAATTTTAATTCATCGCTGGACATTAACAAAACACACAGATGCATCTGACCAAGCAAAACAAGCCTGCACCGTTAACACTCCAAACGGGAACCCATTACGCTCCAAACAGGAACCCCAAGCTTCGCAATCTGACACAAAACTGGCAGAGGTCACTGGGTGCACGAGACTGATCAGGTACAATGTCAGGGATAGCCCAAGGTTGTGCTCATCCAAATTAGGTGAAGATTAATTAAATACATGATCTAATAATTTACACTAGGTGTTTACCATATCAGGTCATGCAAATGACTGGGGAATATATACATGTTCGTGAACGATTGTTGAGATCAAGGTCAAGATTCATAGGACCTAAAAAGGATGACCTTCACACCTACCTTCTCATCAAGGTCATCCGATGATCAATTAAATACATGAGCTAATAATTTACTAGATGTATACCATATCAGGTCATGCAAATGACAGGAATATACATGGTCGTCAATGATTGTTGAGGTCAAGATCAAGGTCAAGATTAACATGACCTCAAAGGATGACCTTCACACCTACCTTCTCATCAAGGTCATCCGGATCACCATAAGTTGAACCCGAAAACATTATACTGCCGGTCTGTATAGGAAAGGGAATCACATTATAATGAGGGGAATATATATTAAAAAATCCTTATCAAGTATCATCAGCTGGTACCAATTTTAAGATAAAGATAGAACTAGATTTTGAACAAAAACATCCTTTAGTTAATTGGGAGAATTTGAAGTAAATTCAATTACCAGAAAATATATTTCTGTCAAATTTGAAGTACAATTTAATAATATATAGAAAGGGCATTAAAATTGATGGAAATACGATATTTAAATAATTATATCCTTACAAATGAAACATAAACTAAAATTATAGGTTTGTTGGATCTGTTAGATTTCCACAAACGTTCATGCATTTTTTTAGGGTACAGAAAGATGTTTCATGGACAGGTAGGGTTGCACCAAAGAAGGCGACGACAAGGCGTTGAAACAAAAATAAATAACCACTGTACAACATGGACTAAGCATACTGAATTAACACTGGCTAAGACATCGACTACAATGACAACAATTAGAATAGTTGTGTTCATGTGTTGTGTGTTGTGCATTACAAAATGTATGTGGTGACATTGATAATTCATTCCAATAATTTGTGATTTGTGACTGAAATAATATGATCAGAGGCCCATTGCTCAGAATTATTGTAGCGGATTGTAGCCTACAATTATTGTAAGGTCAGCGCTTTTTATTGTGGCGGGAGCCTAGTTACAATTATTGTAGTGCTACAATATTCTGAGCAACGGGCCCCAGGACTAAAAACACCATTTAAAATTAATTTGAATTAATTAGTGTTTTACATCGCAGCAGGTATATTTTACCAATACTTATTTATTTTGAATGTAAACAATGTGAGTTTTCAGATGACTTGTTCATCTCAAATTACGTAATGTGTCAACTATTGTGATAAATGTACATGGATACTATACTTCCAGTATAAATCAATAATATGACTATAAATACAGACTGCAGCAGGACTGTTATAGAGTGGATTGCCATACTACTTACATTATTAAGTGTTAACGCCATGGTTGGCTGCACAGATGACCTTGTGTCCTATTTAATCACCAAACATTACTTTCATCTTTGAAGCCGGTGGTTCAAAACTGACCTGATTGAATTGTTGCCTAACATTGCTACAAAAATGTTTAGTTTAATTAGTTTAATCATATTTTATTCGCAATAGAAAAGGATTGGGTACAAGTTATGCCAACTTAGGAGAAAACCCGCTCCACACGTATATACGCAATAAAAAATAAATAACGTATCCCGACTTGTAAATTTGAAAATTCTATATCGGTAAATATATGAGATAACGTATATAGAATTGTATCATCTAATATTAAATATTATTATGCAACAGTGCATCCGTGTAATAATAATATTATTATAATAATAATAATGTCATATCATAGCAACAAGCAGAGCCAACCAGAAGTCTGTGTATCAGCAAGTACAGAATACAGCATATATACCACTATAGAAGACACTATTTTCAGCCATATTCAGTCAATATACAGAACAATACATGAATACGACGTATACGTGAAGGATGTGGTGGACAAACACATTCCTGCCCTATGTTATACACAGCAGCCAGCCAGATGCAGCACATAATGTCACAGGTATATAAACACATTCATAATGTGCTATATTACATCTACAAAGTAAATGATCATACTACATGTATGTGCTATATTGCATACACCAATGAATGATCATACTACAAAGTGCTATTTCTTGATAGATGGATTTGAAAGCATATTATGAATAAAAGAATTCTAAATTATTGGGTTATTAAAGTGAAATTTTGAAATATTGAGTTATTAATTTAAAGTGGAATGGTGAATGATCCAGTTATTCTTGTTTGTATTCATATTTCAATGTTCTTACTCATATAATAACGTCAATGTTTTTATATGTTATTACTCATATGTCAATGTTCTTACTCTTTACTTGCATGTCAATGTTCTTACTCATATACCTGTTTTATTACTCATGTTACTGTTATTATTCATATTTCAGTTCTTACTCATATATCAAATAAAGGTTCTTACTCATATGTCAAATTTCTTATTCATATGTCCCTATTTCTGTCAATGTTCTAATAATGTTATTACTCATGTCAATGTTTTTTTTGTTATTTCAGTTCTTACTCATATGATATTTCTTACTCATATGATATTTCTTACTCATATATCAATGTTTTTACTCATATCAGTGTTTGCATTTGTACTTATGTGTCAATGTTCATGTTTGTATATTCCTACATGAGTGTTTGTGTTTATACTCATATATGTCAGTGATCTTCTTTATAGTCATAATTATGTCAAGTCTTCTTCGCTTGGAAGAATATACATTCTGTCTGATTCTAATTTCTATGTGTCGGCAAAGAATTATCAATGTCGAAAATATTGCACAAAATAAATTCCTCTACTATTTGAGGCATAATAAGAATATAAAAGAAGTTATTATTTGAAGTCTTGTTAGTATAAGGTTGTTAGTCTACAGACACCAAATATAGCTTGTATCTAAAATATTCTATTCAAACTTCAAGCTGTGTTAGCGATACTATGAAAAACTTTCAGAAGCAAGAAAATAATTTGGTCTAGTTTGATGTCTTGTCATGGCAAAATAAACAAGAGGGTACCCACTGTCCATATATACAGGCCAAGGCAAGGCAGGAGGTTGGAACTAAATTGATGTGTGAGCGAACACACTACACAACTGCCCACCCAACCCAATATATTATTTAAATGGCGATGACTGATTGATTGAATTGATGCTTCAAGTCGCAGCGGGAATATTTCACCCATTGGCGATGACAAATGGTGATGATATGGTGATTTTAATTATAATAATGATGATGATGATGATGATGATGATGATGAAAGAGATGGTAACAATAATTGTGATGACAGTAATAAAGATTACAATATAATGATGATGATGATGATGATGATGATGATGATGATGATGATGACAAAGACAACAACTTAGTAACAGCTGTGACACAAACCAGAACAAAGTTTCGCTTCTGCACACGGCAAGAACACACAGACAACAGTAGTGATTGAAAGACAAGGCACTCTATGTGTAGCAAACGGTGAAATCCGTACACAAAAGACTTCCGATAAATTGCATGACTTTACAAACCCTGATATAAAGAATAGTTTCAAGATTTCATCTGTAACCATTAAAAGTGACCAAACAAAATTATTTCCTTTAAATTTGCCACGAAATATTGTCAAAATAGGTCACCAATGATCAGGAGAAGAGAGAGTAATGTCAAAATGCAAATGACATTGTATAACCAATCAGCAAAGGTACTTCCCCATAGAAACATCACCATCATCCGATCACGTGATCAAAATCAGTTGTCATGGTAACTTACAGCATGCTGCCAAATTTGCCCGCAAGTGTTCCACATGCACATCACAATGTTCGCGAGATGTGCGCACCACTTTAATTGTTACAAGCCATGCGAAAGCTAGAACTAAAATTCGCCACAATTCACAACCTTTCTCCAGATTACATTTTTAGTTTTTTTTTATAATGTGTAAATAGTAGTGGAATTGATTACTTTAGTATGGAAAGTAATAAAAGTAATTGAAATATATGGATAAAATTGACATTAGTGAACATTCTTTGATTTTAAAATAAATTCTAAAAATTTTAAATAATAAAAATTACTTTATCGAATAAAAATTACTTTATTGAATCAGTATTTTTACTCATTGGATATTAAAGTATTTTTTATTTATTATTTATTTTCAAAATACATAGGATTCATGAAGATTTAATTTAATTTTCAACAATCGCTACATTTCCGACCCGGAGAAAGGCTCTGAAGTATGGCACATCGCGTGGGATGCATAACACGTGACCTCTACGTTCTACACAATACTGAAAGCACATCACAAGACTAGTTGTCCACCAAACCTCATCCTGTTCTCCTGAGCGGGGTACCTCACGCTCCGTGCCCTGCCGCTTCTTCCTGCGCCGCCCCCGAGGCAGAGCCACGCCTACATCCACACTCGTCACGTCCTGCAGCAAGAAAAACACGTTCTTGGTTTATGCGGGTATTTTACGTTCAAAATAAATTTCGTATTTGCCAGATCTTCTAGTGAGTGAGTGATATCGCTGCCAGAAGCTTTCACCCATTTGCGATGATCCAACATTCTCTAATATACAGACCCAGTGATTTCTTAAACGTACACTACTAAATGATGTAGAATATGAAAGAACAGTGAGTCAGTGAAGAGCTGTCATGTCCTGCGGTAAAGTAAAAATAAACAACACTCTCCAGTTTTATGCATGTATATATATAATTTTAACATCCTCTAAAATTCACACCAAGTAATTTCTTAAACGTACACCACTAGATGTAGTGCATGAAAGAACAGTCAATGAAAAGCAAAGACAAAATTTAATATTCGCTTTAGGCATGTATTTATGTGCAAAAGTAAAAGTAAATGTCAGCAGTCATTTTATCAGCATTAATAATAGAATATACATGACATGACATACAATCGCTATATTTGATAAATATTACTCATTAACATAAAACGTTGATATATGAATCATACTCAGATAAATCAATAGATTAGTTCAGTAATGAAACACGTGGGCTATTTCATAGAGCCATGGCTAACTGTGTATTAGTCAATATTAATTACAGGTCGTAGATATATAAAAACCTTGATTCAGCCAATACAGAGATATTCATTGCTATTATAAAACTAAAATTAAAAACATAAAAAGAAAAGAAATCTTTTCTGTAAGTATAAACATTAATAATGTTGATAACACCTGTACAAACATGAAAGCAAAACATTACACACTCTTGGCTGGTCGCTTAAATAAGAGTTTTAAATTTCACCTGTTAAAATGAAAATATTTCCACATTCTCAGACAATACGGTATTGTGGTCGCGCGGCTAAATAAACAATCACAGTAGTGGCGCACGTGACACTGCACAAGGTCATTAAGTCACTCCGTACCCGCGGCACTTACAAGGTGAAATGACATTCCACAACGTAATTAAGACAAACATCGTGTTTTCTTTCTACTGCCAAAATATGTTCCTTGTCCAGTGAACACCATGGAACAAGCTAGCCGTCAGTGCGTTGCAACTGCAGGGACATATCTCTTCCATTATTGCCATTATTACGTCAATATTCTCGTTGTTTTTATTGCCAAAGTTCACTATAGTAAAACATCAAATGTTGCATGTTTATTTTTTCGGAATATTCTGACAACTAGAAACAAAGAAAACAGCTTTATATGTAATGCCAATGTATGTACCTGTGCGATTATTCCTATTATGAATAATAATAATAATAATAATAATAATAACAATAATATACACTTGAATAGCAAATAAATCCAGTTTAAAACTGCTCAAAATTAAAAGTGCTTGTGAGTCACATAACATAGGATGTGCAGTATGAAGTGAAGTGAGTATAGAGTTGCTGCGGGAATCTTTCGCCCATTTGCTGTCTGTAAATCATCCTAGGTTTGTTAGTACCAGTCAGTGTTTACAGATTTACTGCAACAGTTAAGACTATGGATGTTGCAGGTTTCCTCCTGCCCTAAACCGATAAGATGTTATATAAGTGAAAGAACCTTGAAAGTGGCTCTAAACCCCAATTCAAAACATTTTAAAATAAATGTTTATAATAAATTTGTATATTAAATTTGTATATTATATAATATCAAAGAGTAACATTTTTTTAGAATAACTAGAAGTGCTACAGTATATCAGTTTAATTCCGGTGGCGATGTTCGTACCGTTCCGTGGAACCAATGTCGAGTCTCGAAGGCGAGGACCCAGTACAGCAGCAGCAGGATGCCGGGATTGACGTACGACGGCCATTGGATGTCGTCGTGCAGCAAGATCTTCCACGTTGTCGAGCAGTCCGTGCGGATAATACCAGTGAGGCCGATGAGTCTGAAACATACCATATATGGAAGTAGGAATGAGAAGGTTTTAAACACATATACTGAAACACATTGGAAACGCAACACCGATTTTTTAAATTTTTGACGCATTTCAAGATCAAACACATATAACATCAATCATGATGTGATGCTATGAGGTAACGGAGCAATTTAATGCAAAGT
>JAUTBX010036670.1:0-24350 GCA_032361465.1 Lepetodrilus tevnianus | reverse complement strand
AAATCTGAAAAAATTACCACATGTCGGGGAAAGATTGTTCTTTCAGAATATGTAATAACCCCGATAGTGATAATTTTCCCCTATGCAAGTATGATCTTGCCCCTTTAAGACGGAACAAATAAAATAGAACTATTTTCAAATATAGAAGTAAATATAAATGTGGTTATTATTATTATTTGAGAGTAAAACAACTTAAGACGAAACCAATAACATATACCTATAGACTAGTCAACTCCTACTGTGTCGAACCTTGGGGTTCCAAATATAAAAGTACATATATATATTCGTTCATGAATTGTCATATAGGTTGTCTTTCTGTCCAGTTCCTCAACAACACGTACCTGCTACACATCGGCTTCTCCTGCAACGAGATGTTCAGCCAGCTGATCCTACTGAACACCACTGAGGTCACTGTGAAGGAGATCACCGCCGACATGTGCCGTATTAATGAGACCGTGGCTATAGATGTTGCCAACATGCTGATACCGGAACTCACCATTGGGGAGCTCATCCGTAGGGTAGGTTACTCCCTGAATATGTCCCCTCTCAATAGACACGCAATGTGCTTTGTATACTTCACAGGGAGATGAGAAAGCACATCCTGGTCCATTGACCAGGTGTAATGCTATAGCACTTTGAGGATTAGTCTGGCGCAAGATGACATACGTTACTACTAATATTATTAGTATTATGATAATAATAATAATAATAATAATAAAACTAATATCGTTATCATTACATCTTATCTTACAGTATGTCTCATTGTCTGCGGATGGTCTCTTCAAATCTGCCAACGTGACGTCAGAAGAGGCGAAAACACTCGCCACAAAATTGTCACTTGCAAAGCCCGACCTCTTGGAAGCAGCTAAGATGTTCAGTGGTAAAAGCACGAGAGTGAGTTTGCGCAGTGCGGAGATTCTGGAGAAACTGGCCAATATACCCCAAGCACAGACAGGTAGGTTCTCCATGAAGGATGGAAACACAGGTAGTGTAATGAACAGCCTGTCCATGAGATTTATGGAAATACTAATTAAGAGTATGTAATGCAGTTATATATACCCATATCATTAAATGTGAACTAAACATAGTGAGTGTATGTTTTAACTTTAACGTTCCATTTTGAAAGTGGGATGGATGAAGAATGTATTTCCTAAATTATAAGGATATTGCTATATATATATTTATTATATCCTATCAAAGTTGGAGCTCTGGTGCTATTGCCATTTGTTTGCAGGCGCTAACACACTCGAGGATCTACAGCCGTTGTTGTGCGGCAACAAGCCCGGGGGTCTGGCAGGTGATGAGTTCAACGTGGGCGCAGTGCTGGGTTCCGCCAACAAAAGCACTACGGACTCGGAGGAGATTGCTGAACTCGCCAAGGCAGACGAGGCCAATGGAGGTAAGCCTTCTCCTTATGCAACTCCCACCGCAAAGTATGGCGGCCAGTTTTAATTTTGGAGATTTTCGGACATTTGCAGTGAAAAACATTTTATTTTATATCGGCTAATGTACTTATCACTGAGCCTAAAGGAACCAATGTTCTCGAACTTAAGTGCTTCCTTGACTACATTCTCATGAAAGTCAAACTTCATGTACGCCTGTACTAAAAAAGGGCAGTTTGAATTCTATTATAATTGTGTGAAATCTAGAGTTAGGATATTCGTAAGCCCGTTGATGTAGATGATCTTCCTTATGTTCCCTATCTTACATCCTCCTCTTTCCCCAGGCGACTTCTGTCAGAAGATGTACGAGAACATCAAGTCTCGGCATATGGGCTCCATCATCTGGGCATACCTGAAACCCATCATGAGAGGCAGGATCATTTACACCCCGGACAATGCACTGACCAAGAAGATCATCACACAGGTAATGTTGTACTCGCAATGAACAGTGTCTGGGGTGGCACAAGATGTTTCCACTGACTCTACTTGTACATGTTTTACTTAGTATGATTGCGAGGTTATAACGCATCATTTTATGCGATATTGATAATGTACATGTATATGTTATATTTATATTATCGCTAATGCTACAATGTACATGTACATTTAGGAGATAACTATTCCTAGAAATATTCTAAATGTGTTACGCTAAATGTTAAAGCTAGTAGGACTTTTCATCTGATTATGTCAACGGGAAATAAATATCTTCATAAGATACTTACTAGACCTTGTCTGAAAATATATAAGCATGGACTATGTAATATTTGTTCTGATCTATGCAATACTTCCTCCTTACTTGATGAAGACATCAATTGAAGATTGAATTGAATTCCCGAATGGCGACTGACTGTGCTTTCCTTGCAGGCTGACACTGTATTTAGAACGATGGAGGAAGTGCAACGTGTGGCCAAAATCTGGGCAAAGGGTGCTCCTAACCTCAAGGCCATGGTTGACAAGACGAAGGAACTCGGAGAACTAAAGGTAATGCACACTGCTTTGTGCACCTGGCTATTGTATTGAATAGAACCTACCCTCACATATTGTCAATGTGAACATGTGCACTCTTACCGCCTTTATTAAGACAATACTCTTATTAACCTCCTCACTGCTGCAGCCCAAAATATGTGCACAATGGAACAAATCAGCAGGGGAAAGAGTTAAGAGACACAGCTCTTACCATAAACTTTGTAATTTGTTTCTAGAAAGTCCTAAAGAACCAGTTCATTGGAAACCTGGTGAAGCAGACATCTGGACTGGA
Organism: Lepetodrilus tevnianus; assembly: GCA_032361465.1. Classification (NCBI taxonomy): domain Eukaryota; kingdom Metazoa; phylum Mollusca; class Gastropoda; order Lepetellida; family Lepetodrilidae; genus Lepetodrilus; species Lepetodrilus tevnianus. The sequence goes on along the minus strand of JAUTBX010036670.1, from coordinate 21,650 downwards.
CATTAACGACTTGATGTCTGGTCTGGAAGCCCTGGAGACTGACAACTTCCAATCCAGCCAGATCGAGGGTGTGGTCCAGGCCGCCGAGCTGGTGGTCAACTACACGTCGTGCATGGAGATGAACAGATTCCAAGCTGCCAGCACAGAGGAAGAGCTGGAGAAGATGGCCTATGAACTGTCCAAGACCAATAACTTCCTCGCAGGTAATGTCCTGGCAGCTTTTTAGATGATTTGAATATTTATCCGTCATAATGCTTTTTTGTGTGTTTGTTTTTCTGCTTATTGAGGATCTTTTCATGCTGAAAGAAATAGCAATATATTATGGTCTTGTGCTTTACTGACATCATGTAACATTTCTATTTAATCTGTCGATGCATTACAGGTGTAGTCTTCCTGAATCTCAAGGATAGTACACATGGGCGCAAAAAACGCGATGCCATCCTGGAACTCCCTGAACACGTTCAATACAAGATCCGCATGGAAGCAGAAAATGTTAAGATTACCAGCCGCACAAAGCCTAGGTAAGAGTATTCCTTGATAGTCCGTAACATTCGACTACAGTATCACCCAAAATAACGAAACACATTCTATTAATTTCTAGTTCAGATGGAGGATGTTCTATTTCTGCAATATACTAGACAGTAGTAGTTTATGTATTGGACATAGTACTTACTTGTCATGACCTTGATCTTCCAGATACTGGGAGCCCGGACCTTATTCCAACTTCCCATCTCACCTGCAGTACCTCAGAGGCTTCATACAGCTCCAGGACATGATAGAACGTGCTGTCATCACACTACAAACAGGAGACAATACAACCCTGCCAGGAGCTTACCTCAAGGAGTTTCCATACGAATGCTACAGCGATGATATGTAAGTAGATATAAGCAACAATGAACACTAAATTAAATTTAATTAAATTCATCAATTTTTATTGTACTACTATTTAATGTGTGATCCGAGACATTGCACACATATGCATAACAGCCCTGAAAGTGAATACTAGTACACTATCTGATGCACACACTGCCCTGAAAGTGAATACTAGTACACTATCTGATGTTTTCAGTTACATTGGTGTCCTGGGGGCCTACCTCTTACCTGTGGTCATGACGTTTGCTTGGCTTGCTGCTCTTGCCATTGCTACAAGGAATCTTGTCTTTGACCGAGAACACGGACAAGATGAGGTAATTCATCATTACTTTTAACATAGGTGGAAGTATATGATTATCTGATATAGTGTTGCTCTTGACAGAACACGGACAAGATTAGGTAATTCATCATGACTTTTAACATAGGTGGAAGTATATGATTATCTGATATATTGTTTCTCTAAGGTAGCATGTCATCATCTGATATTTTGTTGATTTCTGGTCGTGGATTTTAAACGAATATGTGATATTTTGTTGCGCTGAAGGTGTATGTCTATGATATTTTGTTCGTTTTTCAATGGATATGTCAGCAATCGATATTTTATTGATTTTCGGTCGTAGCTGTTTAACAATTATGTGACCATTTGATATTGTGTTGCTGAACGGTCAGTGGTTTTCTGCCATTATCTGATATGTTATTGCTCTGCAGTCGCTGAGGATCATGGGGATGAAGCCCCTCCTGCACTGGCTGACGTGGATGCTGTCGACGATGGTGCTGATGATCATTGTGTGTGCAATCCTGACCATGGTGTTGAAGGTCAGCCAGTTGTTCCGTCTGTCGGATCCCTTGATCATCTTCCTCTACCTCGTGTGCTTCTGCTTCTCTGCGACCATGATGTGGTGGGTATACTTAATGCGCTCACAAGTCAATACACGATCTCCTGTAAAAGTCTCAGTTGACAATGTTTAATTGTTTCAAGCATATTTTTATTCAAAAGAAAATTAACAATGAAGTTGACAATGTCACAAAAGATTAATCACGTCATATATATAATAGAGTTCAAATAAATGTTTACGGTCAGAGATCTTCCTGCCAATACCATAATTAAACGTTGCCTCACACGTCACGAAATCTAGTTATAATTTAATGTTTCAGTATGTTTTTATTATGTTCTTGACATGATGTAAACTCAATGGTTATGAATGATAACCACCTGCCTATGCATCATGCACGATGTTTACGCTGTGTTACTGTTACAGCTACTTCGTGAGTGCTTTCTTCACACGAGTGACGCTCGCCATCCTGACGGTCCTCATCGTCTACTTCCTGTCTTACCTCCCTTACGTAGTCCTCGTGTCCATGGAGGTTTCCATGACGTTCTGGCAGAAGACTCTCGCGGTGAGCAGACGTCATTGATACAAATTACGACTTTTACTTTGATTCAATGGAAATGCAGCTGTATGATAAATAATAAAGAAGCTAAAGATAAATTATAATAAAGATTTATAAAGAAGCTAAAGATAAATAATAAAGATAAATTATAATAAAGATAAATAATAAATAAGACATTACAAATGTTCTAAGTTTTGCTTATAATTTGCTTGTATTCAGTTATATGACTTTTTAATAAGCGGAATTACACGCTATCAAAATATTAGAAATAAGCAGTTCTACATTCTGATTGTGACGGCATTTCTGACATGTCCACACGGTTACCTACACACATTTCAGTATTACGTTTCTGGTTGCAGTGTCTCTTCTCGACCAGTGCGTTCAGCTTCGCCGGCCAGTTCGTGTCTCGCATGGAGGTCCGTAACGTGGGCCTCCAGTGGAGCAACCTTGGAACAAGTCCCATCGCTGGCGACCCCATGACCTTCTCGTGGGCGTGTTATATGATGTTGATTGACAGCGCTATCTATCTAGTCCTCGGCTGGTACATTAGGACTGTCATGCCAGGTATTAAAGTTCAGATGATTCTTAAAAAATATTACACTTTGTTACAAGCACTGAAGCATAAGAGGTAATACCTTTCACCATGCGTAATGAAAGATTCAGAATAGGAATAGTATACTCTTTCCTGTATGTACATTTATATATATCTCACAAATAATTATGTCATATATCCTTAATTTCGAATAATGTAATGCAACTGAGAGGGTGAGAGAGATGGAGAGAATGCAAATATATGGATCTATATGGATCTATAGAGATAGATAAGAGATAGAGACGCCTCATCCTGTAATAGTTCTATGTACATGCTACAGGTAGATTCGGAGTGTCCCAGCCCTGGTACTTCCCGGTGTTGCCGTCCTACTGGTGCGGTCAGAGACGATTCCAAGACAATGGAATAGCCCATACAAAGTCACATGACAGTAAGTCCATATTCATATCAGTCCATGCATTTGATGCTACTAGTATTTGCAGTCAAATCTGCCTACTACAATAATGTAATGCTATACTTATACTGGTATCGAGGAAGGTACAATCAAAGTATAGCAGTTCCATTATATTTCTATAAGCAGGTAACTGTATATGCTTACCACTGTTGGTGTCAATTCAATGCAATTCATTTCAACTCAATGTGGTGCATGATACATGGTATACACTTGATATTAGCTGCGTAAAGATACTTTTTAAATGCATACGACAGAAATACTACTACAATGTAGTGCCAGCATGTATTGTACTCAAAGTTGTTCCACCAGGTTCACTGTTCGAGTCTGGAGCAGGAAACTCTGGTGTCCTGGGCATGGCTGTGAGAAATCTGTGCAAGAAGTTCGGCAACAACGTGGCAGTGGACGACGTCAGTTTGGACTTCTACGAGGGACACGTCACCGCACTACTGGGACACAACGGCGCCGCCAAGACCACTACCATGTAATACGCACACTTCTCTATCTTACATTAAACAAACAAGTTATTTCCACATAGGGTTTATGCATAAAGGTAACGTTTTGAAGAGAGGTTTCATGTTGCCTTCTGTGTAAAGCTAACAAAGAGTGATGATATGAGCGAAATAATATTGAATATGTCTTCACGATCAAGCCGAAACCAATATGTTTGAAATAATGCGAAGGTTAAAATCTAGGCTGACATTTATATTACTGTCCACAGGAATATGCTGATTGGTATTCTGGAACCCACGTCAGGAGAAGTGTTCATCAACAGGAAGGGCAGGTCTGGCTCCATCGGATACTGTCCTCAACATAACACGCTCTTCGACTAGTGAGTGCTTCCTCTGCTTCACTATGATGATATGCTTCTGGGTTGGTTGGAGATATTAAACAAGCACTGCGTAGCCAATTCATTTGTGAGAATTGCAATGAACATATCGCTAGATGGAATGGGCTTCTGTTGTCAAACATTTGACTTCCAATGAAGAAATCCCCAGTTGTTTTTGTACCAACGTGACTTGTCCTAAGTATCTCCTGATGACCAATTGCAGATTATCTTAATCCACTATTGTGTTCGGAACAAAACAAAGTAGTCCAGATTGTGACATAGATTCTTGTATTTCAGCATGACTGTGATGGAACACATGGAACTGTATGCCGCTATCAAATGTAACTGGTCCTACAAGCACCGGAAAGAGGAAATCATAACGTAAGCACGGACACTTTCAGGAATAATTGATAGTTCCTCTGCAGATGTTTAATGAAAACATAATGGTAATATTTGCATGATTTTCATAAGCACATAGATATATTTAACATTTCACTATACAGAGTACATTACCACAGATGTTCATTGATAGATGGAAGTAGTCCATAAATAGGTATGCAGAACACCGAAAGTATTAAAGGGGACTTGTGATATCTCTCCGAATGTATTTGGTTGTACATTCTGATATGTATAGTAGTGCTATTGGAATGGACAGGAAGCACAATGACATAGTGGTTAAACTATGCCAGTGTTACAATATAATCATACAACAAAGATGAACATACCTCTGATTTGCAATTCCGGTCATCTTCACAGCTTACTGACGGACGTCGATCTGTTACACGTGTGTGATGTCCGAGTCAGCAAGTTGTCCGGAGGCATGCAGCGCCGTCTGTGTGTGGCTCTGGCGTTCGTGGGCGGGTCCTCCGCCATCATCCTGGACGAGCCCACCAGTGGAGTCGACCCACATGCCAGGGGACACATCTGGAAGCTCATCATTAAGCAGAGGCTAGGCGAGTACCATCTGCAGCAACATATTCCTATTATGACCCCCTTAGAGAAGAAATTGTTAATGGATACTGAAGTATTCTGATTTCTGTCTTCCATAATGGACAATATAATCATCTTCCTTTTATTCACCTTAGAGAAAGTTAATTGGTATTCAGATTTGATTTCCTCCACGATGGAATATATCTACGTTGTACCGGTATTTCAATATCTCTTATAGAAGAGCTAACGTTGTCTTTCTACTGTTCAGAGCGCACTGTTCTGCTGTCTACTCACCATCTGGACGAAGCTGATACTGTGGGTGATTCTGTGGCCATCCTACACAACGGACGTCTTCTGTGCAGCGGCACTTCCATGTTCCTGAAAGCCAAGCTAGGCGGAGGCTACCATCTGACCGTGGACAAGCAGCTGAAATTCCAGGTGAATGATGGAATACACGCACTGGATCCTACGTAGTTCAATGTAAATCTCAAATGAGTAGATGTGTTATGCTTGTATACAACCTATTATTCTGTTTTATCCAGTCGCGGGTGAACAATTCCCAATGTGAAGTGACTTAACGTAAAACAATAATTCACTAACTCATTAATGTTTGCTGGAACATCTGTACACTTGTCTGAAAAGGGTGAGGATCTTCAACTCACTCATTTGACCATTTAATTGTTTTTCAGGCTGGTGGAAACTTCACTGGAAACGACAGTAAGTTTACTGTTAAAGTCAACTCTTTATTAACAAATATGGATTCGGTAAAGGTCTTTGTACGAACTCTTAATTTGAATACCTGTAAATACATATCTCATACTACACATTGGCATGCTACTATCAATCTATGTTAATATTGCATGTCTGTCTGTCCGACAGTTGTATGTCAGTAACTTTATATGTAACAGGACATACAGCAGTATGCTTTGAAACTGACGAGTGACTACTGAAGTGTTGTTATTCTCTGTAGGTGACTGCGACAGTTCTGTCGTACTGGCCTTCATCAATGGAATGTTACCAAAAGCTGAGCTGGTGGAGGAAGTGGGCACAGAGGTGACCTATAACCTCCCTCTGGAAGACAGTGCCAGCACGCCATTCAGCAGCTTCTTCTACAACCTGGACAACAACTGTGGCAGACTGCACATCAACAGCTACGGCGTGTCAGACACCACCCTTGAAGATGTAGGTGCTACAATGTTACCAGAAAGACTCTTACCAAACTGCAGACAGTTGGTCATATACTACAAGTGTAACAGCATTACCTGATGTCATGGAATATACGACCCGCTGACCGTATGAGGTTTAGCGATTACTACGAGTCATAAATGTTTGCAAACATACCAGCATAGTGATATTTTATCCTGTATCTAAACCCAGCAACCCCGTTAAATATTAAGATTGTAGTGCTACAGGAGATGCAACATGTTCCGTGTACTAGTAGCTAATCATTACTTCTGGAACAGAGACTGAGCCTGTGTACGTAACTAACAATGACCCCCCTCCCCCCATTTTGAGGAAATATACTATACTACGGTATAAGCATACTTATTCTGGTGTACTTTGTGCTGCAGGTGTTCCTAAAGATGACGGCACTGGCTGACGACGGAGTGGCTCTGACTGAGGCGTCCCTGCAGAAAGACAAGTCCAGGATGTCTGAAGCCAAGAGGATTATGGACACGGAAAGCGACACTACATCAGACACCAGCAGTCAAGGTAGACAGACACTGGCTGGTTATTGTCAGCAATCAAGTTATTGTGCATTGATGTCATGTAGATTTCAGCATTTAGTAGAAGCTACAGTTTCTTTGAGCAATCTAATATGACATTAGTGTCGGTCATAGTGACTTGAGCAATGGTTTAATACTTATCAGAGAAGTTGGAGAATAACAATATTTTAGATGTTTTTAAAACACATTTTTAGAAAGATTTAGGCAAGAAAGAAAGTAGAATAATTATTGCCTCCAACATCTTCGGCAAAGGCTAATTCCAATTATATCTAGGCCACAGGCCATTTATATAACCATTTCTAGGAATAATCAGTTGTACATGATGAAGGACATGTTGATACTATATGATATTGATGACCCACCGTTGGTTTGTACAGAAACGTCAGTGAACATGTTGACCCCCGATGACAAGGTTCGCTATTCTGGGCTGTCCTTGAAGCTGCAGCAGATGTACGCCCTGCTCCTGAAGCGCTTTCACCACTACAGACGTGACTGGAGGATGTTCATCTCCATTGTACTCCTCCCTACCATTCTCTTCCTCGTGTCCATGGGCTTTGCAAAGATCAGACCTCTTCCCGACGGAATGCCCAACCTACTGATGACCCCAGACTTGTATGGCCCAGACAACTACATGTTCTTCAAGTACGTATTCCATGTGTTGTTTAGTTGTTGATGATAATGTTAAGAACGATATCATAATGTTGCGTTATAGATTTGTGCTGGATTCTAAAGTTTGTGATTGTAATAGGAAACTGTTTTCTTTACACAGGGATATAAGCTACGAACGATTCAGCGACCAGATGGCAGCTTCTTTGACTCAGAAACCTGGCATTGGAACTGCCTGTATGGAGGGATTCGATTCTGGGTGCGTATGACTATATAATGTAATATTCGTATATGTACATCAGAGGCAATACTAAAACTATAGTCATAGATAAGTGATACTAGTACATTGCATCATGTATTTATTTCAACTTTCCAGTCTGGACGTAACCTGCGATTTTTCACGGTATAACTTCACTGACCGTATGAGTGCAGTCAATAAGAAGGGAGAGTGTAGCTGCAAGGAACACGTGATGAAATGCGATGCCTCGATGGTAGCAAGGCCACGTCAAATCCGGACAGAGAGCGGAAACTACCTGCAGGATCTTCTTGGAGAGGACATCTCCTCTTATCTCCTCAACAGCTACGACAAGTTTCTTGAGAACCGGTAATACACAATGTCAATAGCATAGTGATATGCATTGTAATACACTACTGATCATCTGGAAGGGTTTATATTATACGAAGGTAATTAAGATTATGTCTTATATGTACCACACTATATAAGACAGAAGATGAGTGCCCATTCCAGATAAACATGTCCGTCCAACAATACATACAAAATGTGAAGTCCCTTAGCATTCACAAGCTATCGGTGCTAGTGCTTCCAAAGCTATCCATGTATGAAACCTGCTTGTATACCCTCTACTGTGTAGGTTATTGTATGTCCTCAATGTAACATTATACATGGGCATGATGACATTACGTTGACATGACTGGAATATTGAGACCTATACTCGCCTATATTTCAGGTATGGCGGCTGGTCGTACGAGGTGGGGCCGGAGGGAGCTGGCACAGACATGGTGACCACGATCTGGTTCAACAACCAGGGATACCACTCCATGCCGGCCTTCTACAACGCCTTCAGCAACTCTGTGCTGAGAGCCAAGATCGCCGAGCAGCCAAAGAAAGACCCGTCCAAGTACGGCATCAGCGCCTTCAACCACCCCATCAGACTGCACGCCATGCAGCTGTCACTGGACAGCATGTGAGTCAACAGGGAATGTCCATGTCTATATGTGGGAATTAGACATGTCTCTACTTAATTACATTATTGTTATTACTATTATTACTAGTACTATTATTATTATTATTATTATTATTATTATTAGTTGTAGTGGTAGTGGTAGTAATAGCAATAGTAATGGTAGTAATTATGTATTCAATAATTTCTCAAATCTCCATTTCAGTAAATAAAATCACATATCCTAAAATTATTAATATTACAAGTTCTTTTATAGATTTCTTCATTTAGATACAATCACATTTAGCATTCTCGTTGGATCTAATTGCATACTAGTATATTGGAAAAGCTCCTAATCCAGGTTCCGTGTCTCTACCCACAGGGGGACAGAAGCGACCGACTCTGGTATCGCCATCATGTTCCTGCTAGCCTTCACCTTCATCCCGACCGCCCTCATCGTCTACATCGTCAACGAGCGCATCACCAAGGAGAAGCAGCTGCAGTCTATTAACGGTGTGGGAACAGCCCTCTACTGGATCACGGCATTCGTCTGGGACATGGTGAGTAGAAACAGTTTAGTTCGCTCTGTGTGTAAATCACGGATGCGTTCAAAGACACAAGGGCTTGCAAGCCACTGTCGCTTGAAAAGAGTCGTACGGAACCAATTTAGCTAAGGGGCTTACTTAGCCCTGCGCTGATTGAATGCACACCACGTCTCTTGGGTCCTGTTCCATCGAACGGTCATAGTTCATAGTAACTTCATGTTCTAGTCCAGAGGCCCGTTCCATATAGAACAATCGTAGATCTACGATTATCGTATCTCCTCTGTACGTTTGCATGGAGTTGCTAATAATATAAAGAGTTCCGACTCTCATATAATAGCGCATTATGCACAGAGGCTTAGAATGTGACGGATATGCTTGTATTCCAGAACTTTATTAATCTGGGAATTAATTTCAATGTTGGACTATAATGTGTACTTGTTTCAGATGGTGTACATGCTGACTGTGTGTATAGCAGTAGCTGTGCTGGCAATATTCAAGATAGGACCGTACTGGGACAAGCAAAACCTGGCTGGCTTTGTCACGTTAGTGGTGCTCTACGGGTAAGTTGTTTATTGGTGCGGGACTTCTGTATTAAGACATTTGCTTCTGTATAGGCTATACAGGAGATGTTCTAATTACTTTCGATTAATCTAGTAACTGAGAGAGTGAGTGAATATTTCTTACTCGGTGTTTGGCATAGCTGTTGTATAGAAGACTACTAAATGCTATTGTGTACATACATCTCTGCATATACATACATGTACACCTGTGTTGTTCTTGTCGCAGGTGGTCGGTGTTGCCAATGATGTACATGACGTTGAGGCTGTTCAACAGTGCGTCCTCGGCATACCTGATTCTGTTCTGCGTCAACATGCTCATCGGAATCGTCACCGTCATCATCATCTTCACGCTCGTCATCTTCCACTCGATGGGAATGAGCGTGAGTAGTATACACTGAGTTCTATGTCTATCAATATGTCGTCCTCGTCACTAGGTATTGGTCACTATCACTGAGTACCGATATAGTATCAGTGTTGGTCATTAAGCTCGTATTTGCATAATGACTTCATGGGGTGCGTAATTTACACTTGACTTGAGAGAATACATCAGGATGTACCATTAGTCACTCATTGATGCCTGTCTAAAATTAGACCTAAGAATAATATATTCAGCATTGTTGTAATGTTATACTGCAGTTGTTGTCTCTCTCTCTCTCTCTCTCTTTCTCTCTCTCCCCTCTCTCTCTCTCTCTCTCTTTCTCTCTTCATCTCTCTCTTCATCTCTCTCTTCATCTCTCTCCATCTCTCTCTCTTCACCTCTATCTCTCCCTCTCCCTCTCTCTCTCTCCCTCTCCCTCTCTCTCCCTCTCCCTCTCTCTCCCTCTCTCTCTCTCTCTCTCTCTCTCTCGTGAGTACGTACATGCATGCCTCCAGTACTAAGACACAGGCCAGCTTGAGCACCTTAAATGGATCCCGTAATTGCCGTTGGCATTGTATGCGTAAGTAAAACAACATTTCTTACATTTCAGGGAGTTATGGACGCATACAACATATGCAAGTATCTTTTCCTCATCTTCCCACAATTCTGCCTGGGGCAAGGCTTCATCGATCTGTCGACCAATTACTTCAAGTACAAGCTGTTCATCAGATTTGGGGACGACGTCTACGAGGACCCCTTCTCCTTTGCGCTGCTGGGCTGGAACTTTGTGGCACTTGGCATCCAGGGAAGCGTGTTCTTCATCATCACCATGTTTGTAGAGAGCCGACACGCTGGCAAAACAAGGTAAAGCAGGAGTGTGATCCTGAGAATGCAATGCCATACTATTCTAGTATCGCCCGTTTGCAAAACTAAAGGAATGTTTTACTTTCCTCCACCTAAATATGCATCAGTTTCACACAGCCATCTTAACGTTGATGCAGTAAGTAAAATGGTAGATATGCATTAAATACATAAGACTGTTGTTCAATAAGACTCACTGTGTGGAATATTCCTCACAGATTGTCCAAACACATGCTGGAGAATCCTGAAGAAGATGACGATGTTCACAATGAGAGAATCCGCATCCAGAACGAACAGACCAAGGATGATCTGGTGTATGTCAAAGGACTTACAAAGGTGCGTCAATAGATTGGTAATATATGGAACAGACCTTCTAGATAGAACATTCTCTCTGTTGGAGTAAGTGCTTTACTGTTTTATGTGGCGCGTCAGCTTGTTTACTGTTATGTAGGATAAAGCTTCGAGAACGTACATTCTATGTCAAACGATCTTTTACAATATATATTGCAAACAGCTTAGTAGATCCTTTCTTAAATATTTTCGGTATGTTGACTCAACGTTGAGCAATATCCAGGTGAGAAGACTATGCATGCTTTACACGAGTTAATTCTTTATGCAGATGTATCGCAGAGGTCTGAGGAAATTCGCAGCTGTCGACAACGTCAGTTTTGGTGTGCCTAAAGGAGAGGTGAGCAGTGTGACGATCATCGAAGCTTCTGATATATTGATCAGATGTTGTTCCACCATTGCCCGTGACATTGGTATTCACAGACGGCAACTTCTCTGAAACTAATAATTCAGATTCGATAAAAAGAACTATGGCGATAATGGCGATAACATAATATAAAGGTTCGCTTGTTATTTTTAAAAATAAAAATAAAATATGTGTTGCCGAACCAGAAAGCTATACATATTGTCTTCTCAGTTGACATCTATAGCATAAATGGTTGTTTTCCTTTCCAGTGTTTTGGTCTTCTTGGCATCAACGGAGCCGGTAAGACCACCATTTTCAGGATGTTGACAGGCGACACAAACGCATCAAGTGGAGGGGCTTATCTCAACGGACTCCGGTACTTCATAACTTATACATAAATCTATAGAGAACTGAAATTAATAAAACTTACATGCAACTGCCCAACCAGTAGAATGTGAACGACTAAAACGCAATTATAGGGAACTGAAATGAAAGAAATCTACAGTTAATTGCCCAACCAGTAGAACGTGAACACTGTTGGCAGACTATACTAGCATTACTGCATCTTTATGACCATTTGTGTTAGCATAGCTTATCAGCTTCCACTCTATGGCATTTGTATTACATGTTAATGTGTGCTTTCAGGATCAGCAATGGGAACCCGTTCATGGGCCAGGACATCGGCTACTGTCCACAGGAGGGAGGCCTGGACGACTACCTCAGTGGAGAGGAGCTGCTCTTCTGCCACGCACGTCTCAAGGGAATGTCCGAGCAAACCGCAAAGAATGTTAGTATTAAACAGAAATAGAATGTCTTGGTACTTGTACTGTATGATGCTCATCTAAGAGTAACTGCATGCTATCTCACTTAGGTTGATTCTACTGAACTATATCGTACAAGTGAACTACATAAATACCAGGAAGATACGAGATAATTGATATCGGCATGTAAGATAACCCCAACGGCCAAGATACAGTTTTCAGAACAGGAATTGAGAAATGCAGTAATTCTAGTAACCTTCGAGCAATCGAGCAAAGTCAGATATTATCTTGTTAATATGTAGACAACTCTCAACAACGTAGGGCTGACTTCATTATCGACTCAATCCTAATAATATGTCATTATTTCAGAATATTGTTGAATTGATTGGAAAGCTGCACTTGGCGAAGTATGCCCAGAAAGCTATTCACACGTACAGCGGAGGAACCAAGAGAAAGCTCTCCGTGGCTATTGCCATGCTAGGAGAGCCTCACGTGCTCTTCCTGGTGAGTGCTCTACTAGCTTCTCGTCATATAACGTCAACATACTGTGCTTTATAATGTTAGTATTCCCTATGCTGGAGGCAACCGGAGCTGCCCTATTATGGCTATAGAGAAGTGTCTGTGCCTAATCCAGCAGAAAAAGGATCAACAGTTACAATATCTTTAGCTACAAATAAATACATGTTACTGGTTTCGGAATGAAGAGAGACTTAATTGAAGTTCAATATTAAAGTAATAAAGATTACAAGATTTAAAATATGAGACCAAATATCATATCTGCAGCTAATGGCTGTCAATTCATGCAGTCAAAACATACTGCAAACTCTAGTACGGTGAAACTGTAGATTGCCATGATGTACATGGATGAGAGGGAACATGGATAAATATCATCTAGAAGTATTATGGATAGGTAATGTATACTAATACATGTGTCTGCCCTGTAGGACGAGCCCACTACAGGTATGGACCCTGCCACAAGGAGACTGGTGTGGAAGTGCATTACCAAGGCTGGACAGAAGGGGCAGTCCATTATTTTAACATCTCACAGGTAATTCACATACTCATAATCATTTAGTTGACGGATATGTATACTAGAATATTGGAATAACAGGTTTCTGAGAACTAGACATATAGTTCTATAGCAACGTTTGAGACCGAATAGAAGTATTCCCATCTTATAACGTAACATGTCATTCATATTCCTGTCAATTAAAGCACAACTGGTTTATATTAGCTTTCTTTTATCATATATTAAGTTTTCAAATTGTTTCTTTAGCTTAGGTGCGACAGGGGTATTTATATGTTTTGAATTTCACTTTCAGCATGAATGAATGTGACGCCCTGTGCTCGAGGCTGGCCATCATGGTGAATGGCAAACTCATGTGTCTGGGCAGTGCGCAGCATCTCAAGTCCAAGTAAGTCAGACAACAGTCCATTGCAACAGTCATCTTCATGTTAAAGCAGACCAATATACTTCATGTATAGCATATATGGACGATTTATTGACAGTGTTTAAGAACACTTTAAAAGTGTGTGTACTTCATAAGGTTAGCATCTTAGGAGTGTGTTGAATATCAACCAGATTGTGTGGTGGTGGTGGCATTTGGAAGATTTCCTAAACTTTTAATACAATTTACGAAACTTGTGTTCTTTGTAAGGCTATCATTTATTTGAGAAATGAATGTGTACTATTTTGTAGATTTGGTGGTGGCTACACGGTCAAGATGGACATACAAGGCCTGTCTAGCAATCGATTCAATATCGAGCAGGAATTCCTGTCACGGTTTCCTGGGGCAGTCCTCAAGGTCAGTGTAGATGGCAAGGTCAGTATCGTTGGTTTTTTTCGTTTTTCTTCTGGACATCGCCGTATAAGATGCTCGTCTTCTCAACTTTATTACTCCACTTCCGGTCCTGGTGGCGCCTCTACTGGAATATATCAGGTTCTCCTCCTCTCTGGATAACTGCATGCAGGATCAACCTTGGTCAATGCTGTGAAAATAGCATGAACAACTGTTTCCTTTACAATTGATGGTTTACTTGCAATCCTGAAACTACTAATATTTTCAAATCATTGCTAAACCCCTTTCCTCACAATTTTCGCAAACTGTCATGACCTTTATATTAAATACGTTATATTCTAATATATAGTATATTTTTCTAAATATAATAGCATAGACATTAGTTAAAAGAAGTATCTTCAATAACATTCCTATTTATACATTGATTTTAACATTAATTTATATAATCTTTAATGACTAAACTGTGCATGGATACTATGTATTAATAACTCATAATGAGATATAGGTACAGGTATACCACTAACATCAAGTCAATATAATTATTTAATTATTAACATTTTAACCATTTAATTACTGTACATTGATAGGTATCAAATGTAAAAAATCCACTAGTATTCCTTTGGAATTTCGTTTATTGACATAAGAACTCAACTATTTGTGCTAGTTTCCTTATAGAGCAATTCTTAGCTCAGATATACTATTTTCATCATGTTCATCTTGATAATAAATGTTAATAATACATCTTAATAATAAATCTTTGGAATGAAGTCATTTTTAGCTGATATTTCTGTTGATGTATACTATGGATGTATACTGTATTGTGTATGTGTCGCTGTAATATTGTGTATGTGTCGCTGTAATATTATGTATGTGTCGCTGTAATATTATGTATGTGTCGCTGTAATATTATGTACATGTCGCTCCACAGAACAAGCATCAGAGCATTGCGGAGGTGACTATCCCCAGGGAAACCACGTCCGTAGCCGAGCTGTTCACCATACTGCAGGCCGCTGAGAACAAGGGTCAAATATCCAGATATTCTGTCTCGCAGACAACCCTTGATACAGTACGTGTCGTCACTATTTATGTATTTATTTAGAATTGGGGTTTAGGGCAGCTTTCAAGGGTAGATCTATATACAACGGCTTATCAGTTTATGGCAGGAGGAAAGCTACAAATTCCGTAGCGCTGAATTTTGCAGTAAACCTGTGAGCATCGGCTGGTACTGAAAGACCAAGGATGATATCTACACACTATTTATTAACGCCATGAGTGTATTTAATATTCGTCTGGTGTTTCATGGCGTTTAGGCCTACTTCCGGTTCAACGTGACAGACATATCATTGAAGCTCACTCTGCTGACAATTAAATAACGTAATAACAGCTACTGCAAAATGTAACAGTAAAGACCAAGTAATATAAAATAATATTAACCCTCTCCAGGGAGAAGATTATGAGTGGATATGAAATTAGCATCAAACATAATCCTGCTTTAGTATAACCTGATAACCTTAATTAATTGACATACCACCTCTTCCAGGTGTTTGTGAACTTTGCACAAGAGCAGTCCGACAGTGCCTCGGACAAGGATGACGTGTCAACGTCTGTGGCGGACAGCAGATCTGACAACACCGTGGTACTTCCGGGAGCCTTCTCCAACCAGACGTACGCATACATGAACCCTCAGTTCTTGGCGGATCCGTCTGACATCCGGTTGTCGACCTCGCAGTACGCGTCCAACCTCGCACAGGTGTCCTCCAACATTCACCCAACGAAAGGCGACACGAAGGAAGAAGGAATGGTTCCATTCAACAAGGGAAGTCCCGAGACATTCAGAGAGGAAGAACGGCTCACTACACGGTTGTGATAGACTGGACATTCAATGTGCGAACACGACACCACACCACGATAGAAATAGAATGAACATTATTTTACCAGTTGTTTTTTTTTAAAACGATTTACAAAACTAGACATATGCTTTGTTTACGTTGTTTATGTTATGAATTTTACATTGCTATGTCATGAAACCAAGAGAACCCTAACCCAGGCAGAGTTGAATTCTATTTTGATATTTCTTCAAAGATCATGTGGTGATTTTGACATTTCACAGATGTGAGTGGTCATGTTCAACTGGAAATGTGATATCTATATTTCATAAACATTCATATTGACTGTAGTAATGTTTGATTTTGATGTATACAAACTTATGAATGAATGAAAGCAAGCAATGCAATTATATAACAAATATATTTTTATTCGAGTTTTATGAATATACATATTTTTTATCAATTTATCATGACTTTTAACATACTTTAATTGTATATTTACAATGTAAATTGGTTGGCAGTGAATATTCTTTCAAAGCTACCACAATTTACTGTATATATTATGAAATTGATCTTTACATATACTACTATACTAGTAGGCCTATGTCTAGTTTCTTATTTGTTGTTGGAGAAACATGATTGTCTTTAAGAGTTATTCAATTTGTTTTGATTTAAAAAGAAATATGTTAAAAAAAATGATTCGGAGCAATCCAAACTATATTTCCAATTTCTATTCTACATGAAAAGTAAACATACTCTATTATTCATATCGATATACTCTGCATGCTTGATTGCAATAGTTGTTGACCAGTCCATACTTATCATGCTACGAGACCGATATTGCTCAAATATGTTATTCTCCCACTACCAGAACATAATATCCTGTTTTACTAGACTACAGTGTATGGCAGGCTTATGGTCAGGCTTTGTTTTAAATTCCAATATACATATTTTGTGATGCTATTGTTGGTTTGTTTCTGTCATGTTGAAATCTGTGTATATCTGTTATTATTATTCTTAGCAATGTCCGTGTCAATATGTAATATGTACCAATATATTGTTGTATGATCAATGCATAATCTTTATACTTTGTAATATACATATCCAATGAATCTTGTCACTTTTAAGAAAATAAACTTGATGCATTAAACACACGGTATTATGCAATGATTGCAAGGGAATAAATAGTTAGAAAATGCTTCACAAGATTTTAGAAATACCACATACTAGTAACCAATTTGGTTGCTTGGGATTTAAAAACGCTTTCAATATTATTTGACTGGTATATCGGCGTGCATGTTCTGCTAGCAATCGGCTGTATTTCCACCGACTGGTGGTGCTAGCTCATGGAATATCCTGCGGCAGTTATAACATGGATGCTCAAGCATCGATCTCCTGATCCACTACAGTGCCAGCGTGGTCTGCTGACGACCGTCCGTCCGTCCGTCATGTGAAACACACATTATATGTATGCCACTCTTCTATTATAAACGATACAGTGCGGTAGAATTGTTTAGTATCCCCTTGTTTCACACGTTGGCGTCTTTCGGAAGTAAAAGACAACTAGATATAACCAATACCAGCTGAAGTCCAGAGTATCGTTTCTCGACACCGAGACCATAAGGACTCTATGGGGATCGTGCACTTAGGAGAGCGCTATGGTCTCATTCATAGTAGATACGAGGGCTTCGAGAAACCATTACCCAGGCATAGCTGCAGGATCCGTTCTGAGGATGAACCATGTACGACGTCGCCGACACTGCCAGTAGTTCCTGTCAGCGTTCCTCCACCGGACTAACGGACAGACAGACTTATTAGTTAAAACGACAACACCAACGGCATTACAAGAGATGTAATATCATATTATATAAAAGAGATGTTTCGCAACACTACGGTTACCATTACGCATACGATTACCGTAGGCCATCAGTTTGTACGTAGTATGTGATGTCAGAGACTCGCCCGACGTGTAGTTTCCAGTTTGTGACCGTCCCAGGGAATGGTAACCGTAGTGTTGCGAAACCTCTAATAGTATAGGATAAACGGATCAGAATAACATGAACAAGCTAATATTTGCCCTGGATAAAAGTGAATGTTATGCGTGTCCTAATGCAGATTTATTAAAGTTGGCAAAAAGTTAATTTAAAAACGTGTTTGTTTCTCTCAGATGTGTGCAATGAGTAGATCTATATAGATTAATACTATACCTTATAATTTGAAGAAGCTTCACAATACAATCCCTCCCCCCACCATCAACATAAAAGAGAAAGATTCACTCCCTATAAGGTTTAAAAAATCTGGCGTCTATTATATGCTGACAGGTTCAAATCCAACCAATGGAAAACAATATTATCCACGATTAAAACTTAGTACATACTTCTAAGCTAGATACCTATGTAGATAATACACCATTGGCAGAAATCAACAAAGCTGGGACATGACTTGTCAACATGAACAATCACGTCTTATTATATTCAATTCCTTCTATACGATTCGTATACCTAGCCTGACAACGCCTATTGTGTAGATACAACGCCGCACTGACGCAGAATGTCATGCATGATCACACCATGCGACTCAATTCATTTTTATAACCGTAAAGCTATACGCACAATCAGTCATTCATTATATCGCAGTCTACTATACAGCTTGAATGCTAAACGCTAGTGACTAAGAAAAGGTTCATTTACATAGTAAACTTCATATGACAAGCTTAAATAGTTTTCCAAATAACTTTGTTAACATTGTAATGAAAACTTGTCGTGTTTACTTATTACATTATCAAGGAATCTAGAACGTGCACATGCTACAGTCGTACATGTCTCGTCGCGCCGAGTAACAGTAATGGCCGCCTGCAGGGTTCTAGCAAAGGATGTTTGGTAGGAGAACATTGGGCAGAAGAAGAACATTATACAATATGTCGAGCCCGCCTGGGTTTAGGTAAGTTGAACATAGGTATACTAAATAATAAGTGTACTTTAGAATAAATAATGCAGAACCAATGCGAAGGCAAAAACAAACGTTTAATTTTGATATTAAAAGACATTATATTGTGCCTTAAATTAAGACGAATATTGGTTCACATTTCGTATAGTAGTATCCATTGATTACAACCTATTCCACTTATTAGTAAGTTATTACCAATATGAACCATGCCAGTTTACTATACAATGTATACATACTGAATCGCATATTTTGCTGACATCCTTTATTTAAAGCATGTTTTAGCAATTATAGATATGCTGAATTGGACCTTATTGAGATGCCTAAACAAATCATAATAGCCTTTCACTTCCAAAATACGCTGATATATTTTGTAAAAATATAATTTATTTTCAGACTTGGTAAGAAGGCCATGGCACTGGTCGCTGTAGTGGTTCTCCTAGTGGTGGTTATGTACAGTTATGGATGGCTGGGCACACACAGAAGTAAACAGAGACCAAAGTATTTTCCTTATCCTCACCCAGTACAAGCAGGTGGACCACACCGTTCTTCAAAACACAATCCAGCAGTTGAACCACACACTTGGTCAAAACAACGTCATAAAACACATTTGAAGATGATCAGTTATCCAAAAGGTAAAACAATGCCAGATGATACAAAGATCAAGAAGGAAGAAAACCATTCCATCGGGAAAAGCAAACATCATGTAGGTGATCCTAAAACCATCTCCACCCAAACGCTGGATGATGAACTTTATGAAGACGTTGAAGACTTGAATGGGTCGAACAATTCTGAGGAAACGATGGAGAACTCGTTAAAGGAGTTGAGACAATATGAGGAAGAGTTTAAAAACAGAAAAAGGAAATACAGGGGAAGATCTGAAGTCTGGAATGATCTCCAGACGGGTGACAGTGCGGTGTATTTGAAGAATAAACTTGTAGTGATGTATCCGGTATCTAAAGACCTGGGGATCGAGGAGAACAAGCGCTGTGGAAACTACGGATGCACATTCACATTTAACATCTCCAGACTCGAAGAAGCAGACGCAGTTTTGGTGGATGGATATGTTATGTCTCAAACCAGAAACCGGATAAAACCAGTTCGAACTAGTTCTGAGCAACCCTGGATATACTATTCCAAAATGCCGTGGACCACATATCGACATTCGTTCCCTTATAGGTGGAACTCCGTATTCAACTGGACATTTACATTCGATAGGACTTCCGACTTTATTGAATCGGAAGCTGAATTAGTCCACATGGAATCTGGTCGTACCTACGATTGGACTCACATTATGGAATTAAAAACAAAGAAGATTTTATGGATTGTGGACGACTGCCAGACTAATAGTAGAAGGGAAGAGTATGTTATGGAGTTACAAAACCACATTCCGGTTGACATTGTTGGAAAGTGTGGTAGCAAGTGCGCCCATGGTGCAAAAGACGACGAAGATGAAGACATGTGCTTCCGTCAGTATATGTTTTACTTATCATTTGAAGACACGCTTTGCAAAGACTACGTTACAAACAACTTCTTCAAAACATTTTTTCATCACATAGTTCCGATCGTGCGAGGTGGCATGGATTACAAAGTTATATATCCTTCAAACTTGTACATCAACACAGAAGAATTCAGCTCCCCAAAATTATTGGCGGACTATTTGATTCACTTGATTAGGGATCAGACCGAGTACCTTGGGTACCTTCATCGCAGAGTGGACTTTGCTGTGTCTAAGCGTGAAGGTCATCGCTGTCAGATATGTTATAATCTACACCATCTCAATATGCACAGGAACTCATATAATGACATCTCACGGTGGCTGGATAGGTGTGAACCCCCCAAAGATTTGCATCCCAATACTACATGGAAAACATTTCATGGCCACTAAAATTCGATATTTTTAGGTTTCTCTCTTTAACTCATATTAAATAACCATATTGTGAAGTAAACTATCATCCATCATGACATTATTCATAACACTTTTACCATTATTTTGAATTTAAACATTACATTTTATAAAAAAAAATGCAAAGAAATAGTGTAAACAAATGTATATTAAAATTGAATACAAACGATACAATGCTATCTTACCTCCAAGAGTTGCATTGTAGATATTTAAGTACCGGTAACCATAAACAATATGGCGTTTGGTGGGAAAAGAATTATACTAGTACCGTATACACCATGTCAGAAGAAGAGGATAATTTTCAAGTGGAACTACATTCAATTTTACTCAATGGTTACTATCATACTAGAATAATTTCATTTGGACCCCATTCCTTTCATCTGTTCAGACTGTTCTTGCAGAGTAGGCTGTACTGAGTGAAAGGAACGACTCGCTTGTCTTAGATGTGGCGATGCCGGTGTACTTTCCTGTGTGGTCTGCACCCAGCACCCAGCACCACCAGGCCAGCAAGTACAGAACAGACCAACCTGCGATAGTTCCATTGACAAAATTGTCTTTGGAGAACTCAGAACACTTGGCGCAGCTGAAAGGAACTTGGTATTGTGTCTGTTTTAACGTTGTATTACTTTAGATTATAGTTGGTGTGAGGATAGTTCCAAGCTGAACATTGTCATTGAAATGAGACAAAGCACACAAGACAAGATAACATATTTTATAATTTTATGTGTCATCAAATAAAAAATATCTGCAATGTCCTCCAAAGCACATAAGACAAGATAACATAAACTGAAGGTCAAAAGAAAGGACTCATGCTTATTTTGTCGCGTAGATGTCAAAATACAAGGGACAATTACATGC
>JAUTBX010036559.1:0-13349 GCA_032361465.1 Lepetodrilus tevnianus | reverse complement strand
TTTGACTAATAATGTTTTTAAACATGCTAAACAATTGATTAAAAGCAACTTGTTCTGGCACCGGAGAAATCCTTTAAATGATTTGTAGGAGATTATATATGGGCCTGCAACCTGGTATGGGATGGCATACCATGAATGATAAGGAATTAACTAACTCAGCTTACTGAGCATGACATCCTTCGGAAATTTATTCAAATACACGGTGTGCATGGTAGGCTACCGTAATCAGTTTATATATACTGAAAGACTATGAAAAAGCACCACTCAGAAAATGGGTCATCATTTCTTTTTAAGGAATTAAAAAATCGATGAATGTTACACATGACAATTTAAGTAGCAGCAGATTGTAAGTGTAAAAATAAAATAAAATGCTACAGTTGTTTAAATGGAATGTTTTTGTATGTGTTGATGAAATCATTAGTCGATAAAAGAAAAATATACGATCGGATTACAAACATGTTTTTTCATAATGGGAGATAATGGTCCTCCATTGACTTCTGGAGCTGTGCACATTGATTTTCGGAACCTGTCACAGAAATTAAGTGCTCAGTCGTAGCCTATATGACGGTATCAGATTAGCGTTGTAACGCCTTGCACGTCAGGTCACGGTGATCCCGGGTGTAACCAGCTAGTAGGCCTATCTCTAAACCAAGTTACATCTGATTTATGACTCGTGTAATATTGTCGTATGATGACTGTCGGAAATGCTGGTTGTTAAATGACCTATGACTTGGTCGCGCTGATTATTCCAAAAGTCTAGGCATCATAGATTTCTAACGATCAAAGTAAGCTAAATAAATGGCATAGATTCTCAAATGTGCTATTATGTAAAGGCTCATGTTGTAAGAGAAGCTCGGATTACCATATTATCTCGACTTTTCAAGGCGAAAAATACGCATTTTACCATTTGGGCACTTAGTACAGTCACGTGTCGTTGCATTAAAAACAATGTAGAACTACATAAAGGCCACGCTTATAAATGACATAATTGCATTTCCACATAATAATAGACATTAATAATTGACTGGAAACCAAAAAAAATCCCCAAAAATAAGTGGTGCGTTTTCATAGTCTTTATCAGTTTACATGTATATATATTTTTTTCAGAACGCAAATCATAATAAATGGATCTAATTTTAATCGATGCATCGTGGCAGAAACAATTGAAGGTTTACATTACATATTAAGAGCATGTCCGCAGAAAATTAGAGCAAACCTGTTCTTGTCTTGCGTGTAGGCCTACAACTTGAGTACAAAATCGCATTGAATATTACAATTCCCTGTCCACACATTAGTTCGACTTTTGAGAGAACCTATGCGCCTCAGATGATCGATCAAGTCGGGATGGCCGTCCCGGCTCCTGAGATAAAAACAGAGCCTATAAATGGCAATGGTGTACACCAGGTGCGGTTTATTTATGAAATAAATGTTTTAGGATCCAAATAGTTCAATTTGTAGGTTTTATTTTGCCGATATGTTCAAAATATAGCGAATCTTCCAAACGTGGAATTCGACGCCTATGCGGCCATTTTGTTTTTTTCCAGGCACATGTCCAAATATTATTTCGTGTTGTAGATTTATCTACTTTTGAAATACCGTTCAGTGTTCCCCATTGACGTAGTTTTGTTGCGTATTCAACACCTCTAAATTTCGATTTAAGAACATGTGGTTTAGTTTGTTCTTTTGTTTAAAATCGTGGCGGCATCTTTTATGTTTGTTTGGTGTCCTTGAAGTTGTGACCTAATTTCAAAATCATTTGTGGAAAATTAGAATAGAGTATGTTTTCGTTACAATAGTCTAATTTTATTAGTAATATTGTTCAGCTGCGAATATAAGAAAACTAATTATGATCTAGAAATGGATGTCGGTTAAAAACATCTCAAGTAAATGCGATTGGTATGGGGCATGGGCAAGTAATCACAAATCTTACAATAACACCATTTGGGATGCTCCTGTGTAAAGTGTACTCAGACAGTGTTTTGAAAATGAAATGAACGCTTCACGCAGATTTCTTGTGCAAGTAAGATGGCTGACAAAATAGCGGCGCCTATCTACAGATTAAAACTTCTCTAACAACATTGAAAAGAATAAACAGAAGCGACTTAATATATAATATGATAAATATAATATATGCAATTAAGGTGTATAGAAAATGAGTTGCCATTTATACGTAATCTCTGCACTATTTTGCGTTACGACTTTCGGCAGGCATTTTGTTTCATATACTGTGCGCTCTGCACCACCTCGCTAGCGAGTATAGCCCGAAAACTGTGTAACACGTTCCTTTGACAAAAGTGTCTGTCCGGCGTACTCTTAAAGTCGTAACTTAAAGGTTATTGACTTGTATTGATTACATATGATATTGGTGGACTACCTGGACCTCACACATGTTGAAATGGTGTCGAACCCTGCTATATTACAACTTTATATCAGTTGTTTAATATAAATCTTTTACTTTTTAGGTATTTTTACCTGGTGGAGAAATGGGTGGAGAAATGGGTGACGCCGAGATTGAACCTGCTTACAAGAAGATGAAAGTTGAAAAAGGTATACACAGTTTCAGTCTTTCTGTCGGCACTGAATAGGTGAATCTACAGCACCAGTCTATGATTTCTATCTTAGAGAAAATAGTCTCGTGCTGTAGTGAAACTTGCTCAAATGCCATTGCATATTTCCAGGTGGTAGTTATTATGTAGTTTGTGAGTCGTACATAATTGACAAAAGGTTTCTTGTCCTTTAGTTGTGTAATAATGTAAGCTGTGGTAATTGCAATACTATTGTTTCAAAATTGGTAGAAAAATAAATAATTGTAGTGCGCAGTTTTCTTTGAAACCCGATAACACAATGACATGAATATGTATAGTCGTCAGCTTCTTATGGCCAGAATATATATTCTTTATTTATTGAAATGATGCATTTATCATACATGTTTCCACTATTTTATATTTTGACAGGTAATGAACCCTGTTGAACATAGTTTGAGGACATTAAGAACGCCCTATCTAGAATGCTGGCGGTTGGATTGTTGTGGTTCATTGTTCACATGCTGAAGTTTATTCATAACAGCTAACTTGACATCTGACTACGACCGTACTGAACATTTGTAGGAAATTAGGACAATAATCTATAATCCTGTAGAAAATTGGCACCATATCAATTATCCTAGGTTAGACTATGTAACCAGCCTGAAATCCTAATCGGTAGTTGAAAAGTATTTTATCAAAAGACCCAATAATAGTAATTTCTGTGTTTAAAATTTATTATGTTTTTGTAATATTGGTTCAACACAAGGTCATCCTACAACATGGCAATTTTTACATTGGCATGCTTCTTGATGTGGATATGTACCTGTGTTTTGTATGCTTCTCAGGCACCTTCGCACCATTCCCAATGGAGACTCGTTGCTGTACAAAGATACGAGAGCACTGTGTTACCCAGAGGATGAAATACATACATGAGAACGACGGATGTTAAAATTGTTGTTGTGTTGGTTTTTCTAATAATGTGCTGTCTCGTATCACCGATACACCAAATCTTGTCATTGTTCATTAGTGAGAAATCGTTAAATGTGAATTATGAGGTATTTTTTCTTTTCTCTCCCAACAATTAAGCATGAAAACTAATGGGTAAAGTTCTTGTGTGCATGTTGTGGCTTCTAACATTAGATCCACATAGTCACAACTGTCTTTCTCTCCATATATTTTCAGCAGAGAAATATTGAGTAAGATCGTGGATCGGAGAAATACGTCCGCATGATAAGCCTACTATTGAGATGCCCATACTGGATAGAAGACTGGACAGTCGTCACCATCAGCACAGACATTACCAATTATTATACTGTCAACTCAACTTACATTCATATTCATATGATTGAAAAGTTTAAAGAAGTTTATAAAAATACTGACGTGGGATAATGTGATATTTCTTAATCTGTGAACAAATTGTTTTAATTTTTGGCATTTTGGTGAATATCAGCAAAATCTGTGACGGGAAGTTGAGATCAATATTATAACTATATATTTCTTTATATTGAACACTCGTCGGGTATAGGGAGATTAAGAAACTTGCGTCACTTGCTTGGGATGAGGCATTGTCTATCGTACTCTAGATCGGTCTTAAATATAATTCGATTCCTTTCTGTTCAAATATGCACAAAGAAAATAAATCTGTAAATATCTGCGCATCATGATCATGGCATAACTGGCTCCAAATGATCTAGATCTGTAAACCTCCAAAGTCAAATACGTGTAATTTGCATCACTTTGCGAGCAAAAGTATTGCCCCCTCCTAATGGAACAAGAAGCTTTCTCTCTTAATTGACCCCAACTTTTCTTTTTAAACTAGTGATTTCACAAATTTTAGTGAAATCTTCGAATTCCTCTGGCCCAAATGTTTTAGAATGCTGTGAATATTCCCAAAAGCTAAGATTTGTCAAGATTTCATATTGTTACTGTAGTAGGGCTTGTGGAAGTGATGACCTTTTATATTTTGCAGAAAGATGTCTCACACATGCTCTCGGATGACAGCAGTGTTATATGTGAAGTCAACTGCATCATTTTCAACGAGAGTAGTACCATATGATGATATTATTGATATATTCCGGGGTTAAAATGTAAATTCTATTTGTTTGAAAATATCCTCGTTGCAATGGGTCTAATGCTGTTGACTAGAACTTAATGGTTGTAATTTGTTTGTTGTCACATGAAACGGATTGTTAATAATGTTTTTGTAAAACTGGTATTGATCTTGGTCTGCTGCTGTTTCCTCATCAACAAATATTACGTTAATCGATAAAATGTAGTAAAAGTTGTTTAAATCAGTTTGTATGTCGACTACTAACAATCATGGTGTTTGCTGATCGATTCAAGCCTATAATGTTACAGGTTTTGTATGTTCACTGCTCAACAATGGTTATGGTGTGTTTGGTCAGCTAAGCAAAGTGGTTATTGGCAATTCCTTTAAATAGATGGTTGTTCTTGAAATTGAAGGAAACTTTGAAAGTAATTCAAATGTCGCCATAGTTTGTGTGTGCTTTCATTGACGGCATGTAGGTTTCAACTTGGGTGGATCAAGGTTGCCTAGTTGGTTGTTATTGTCCAATGCCGAGTTGACGACAGGTATGATGGGTACACGTGTGTGTGGGCAATAAGGCCCATGTGTATGCCAAGTCTCTCGCTTTCTGTTTCAGGGTTAGGATCCACGAGGCTGGCGGAGAATTTCGGTGAACCCCGGCAGAAGACCAAATATAGCCACACTATTAATGCTTTCTTCTTTTTCTGTTTCTGACTTTGTTTCATGTTGGTATAAAAGTGCTCTCGTCCGAATACGAGCCTGGCTATTGACGCTAACTTGTGTCTTGCACCTCTGGGCCCTCGGAGGCCACTCGTACACCACTTGACAGCGGTAAAGAAATGTTTGTGAAATACAGATACTCTTCAGTTCCATTACCCCCCCCCTGTTTTCTTGTTCCTTTTATCCCATACCATATTGCATGAATACGAAGCCTCCTTGTCTGTTTATCTAAATGGATATCGCTCCTGATTGGGTGACTTTCGAGTTAGTGAGCAGAAGTAGAAAAGCAGGGATTCTGTAGGCTGGGTCAAGTTTCAAGATTGTTGACGGTATCGATCTACTCATTTCGCCAAGGTTCGTTGCTCTTTTTTTTTTGTGGATTTTTTTTTTTCCCCCGGAGTTACTTCGGACAGACATGGTAAGGCTTCATGGCTGGAGATGGATGTCTTACTTCTTTCATTGTTGCCACAGAGGATGACGAGTTGTTCGTGCCCCAGGCCGAACAGATGGGGTCGGTGTTGGAGGGGCCGGGTGCCAAGAGAGAGATGAAGCCCTTCACACTGCCCAAGCTAGTCTCCGCGCAGCAAGAATGCATCACCAAGGCCAAGAAGTACGCCATGGAGCAGAGTATCAAGAGCGTCCTCGTCAAGCAGACCATCGCACATCAACAGCAGGTATGTTGAGCTTGAAATCGTTGTAACTGTCACTTTGTTTTAAATAGGTGTCCCCTTGTTTGATATTTATACTGTAATTCATGTTGTGTTTCCACCCATTGGACATGATGTAGTATTTTTGTTTTCTCTTTATTTCCAGCAAATGCAGAATTTCCAGAACACAGTTCAGAGACAACAAGCATTAGCATTAATGTGCAGGTATGATTCATGTTTCTACCTTTTAATTTCTGTCAGAAGTTTGAATGATTTTGATGATTGTTTCCTGCCAAAAATATTTTCATTGAACAACATAATGCAGAATTTCATCACTGTCATCTATGGATGCTAGGAATATGAATCTGTTGGCACAATGTCCAAAATTGTAGTTATGTGAACTTACAGCGATTCCTTTCATTTTTCTTTCATAGAATCTACGTTGGAAGCATCAACTTCGAAATCAAGGAAGACACCATCAAGCAAGCCTTCCTCCCATTCGGTCCCATCAAGAGTGTGAACTTGTCCTGGGACCCCATCACCAACAAACACAAGGGCTTCGCCTTCATCGAGTACGACATTCCGGAAGCGGCCCAACTAGCCTTAGAACAGATGAATGGCGTTATGATTGGAGGCCGCAACATCAAGGTGGCTTGATATTTGACCGTGATCCTTTTTATTCTCCTAGAAGGACATTCTTTCCCACCGATACACATCACTTTTAGACCATTTCAAAAGTTTATTTTGTTTGCTGAATGAGCGATATTGAATCTGATTATAGAAGTAAAACTGCTAACCAGTCTTTGAGAAGTTTTGTAGTATAATACGGAAACAAATTATGAGTTTGTATTGCCCTGTTTCAATGTTTATATTTCCTGTTACAATGATGACTAACTTAATTGGCTTCATGCTGTCATTATAACTTTTGACATGGTCTTGTAGAGGAACAGATACTGTTATGAAATGCATAGTTTTCACAACCCACTTCCCCAACTCTTGTATGAAATCGCGTTAACTCTTGTGTAGGGTTGCCTCCTAGTCTATGACTAATGCTGGAGTTTAAATTACCTTGAGTTGCACTGTTTCATACAGGAAAGCCAATGCATTTTCAGCACTAATATGTCTACACTTTAATCAATATAAATACGTTTGAGCCGTTTGACATCCTGATAGGAAAATGATTGCACCCGTTGGTTGCTCGGGTGAAGCTATGGGATTTCATACTAAAATGTATCTGCTTCCTCGAGTGAGTCTTTCAAGACTTAATAAGAAAACTCATTACTGATTTCAGAATAAAATTCAATTGTTCCCCGAAAATCTATGGATAAATATTTTGAATATTTATGAATTTAATGTTTTGTGGCCTTTCTATGCGCGAGTTTGTAGTCTTGAAGGTAAAGAGGTGCTAGTGTCCTCCTAGGATGAATATTACTGTTGAATGTTGATGTAGCTTTTGTTATTTTCACTCTTGCTTCTTTAATGGTGGATGTCTTAGATCATGGTGCACATGTCCGCATTGAGGAGAGTTTTTAAAAACACACCAAAATATGTGCAAAGCATCCCACATTTTCATCAGATACTATGTTTGATAACCTACCATGAACCATGTTCTCGAATTTATTATCTTTACATGCAATAAAATTAAGACCTGAAGCAGTCCCAAGGCGAAGAGCGGCAAGAGATTTGATGGGAGGTAACGCAACATGCTAGAAAGCTGTGACACGAGGGATGGAGTTACGGGCTCAGTTTTTCGACTGACGAATGTACCATTTGTGCCAATGTGTCGTTTGTTTAGCCATGAAGCGATAGATGTTGGCTAAAAACAGCTACAGTATTAAATACACACTTATTTTTTTGAGAATAGTCCACACATAGAAAATAAATAGTCCACATTTGATGTATGTTTATTTTCCAACGACCCTCGGGATGCATGAAAGTGGTTGTCAGTATTTAACTATTAGGCCTCTGTTGATCTATAGTCCAGAAAACTATAGGTGAAGACTGGTGTTTGGTAATGATATATTAGTGTTACATATCCTAGGTAAATAGAGACGGTTTGTGTTGACTTTGTTGATTATGCAAATGAAACAAAAGTTGATTGTTCATAATAGGCTGATCTAAGGTGAAGCCTAAATGAAGAATTAATTCAAAACTGCCATTAAAGGTGCATACCAATATTTAAGAAGAAAAAAAAAAAAATCATAAATCATTTGACTTGTGTTAATTGCCAAGTGAGTCAAAAGGTGTGTGCCTTTAATGAGTATTTGTGCGGATGCTTATCGGTGTTCTGTGTACACTGTTGTAGGTTGGCCGACCAAGCAACATGCCACAGGCACAGCCTATCATCGAACAGCTTGCACAAGAAGCCAAGAACTACAACAGGATCTTTGTATCGTCCATACACTCTGATCTGACAGAAACTGACATCCAAAGGTATGTCTAAGAACAGGTAGTATTGTAGATTTCTATGAACTTTTTCGGTCACAGTGTTTTTCACATGGCAGGAAAATTGTCGCCAATCGTTCACAATTTAGTTGGCAGCCATTGGCAATATTCATGGATGTTTTCTGAATATGTTTCATGTTTGTTTGCTTGCTATGTTCCAGTGTATTTGAAGCATTTGGTCATATACAATGTTGTAAACTTGTACCTGATGGAACTAAACTGGGAAAACACAAGTAAGTATTGCATTCTTCTTTTCTAGCTCAAGTGGTCGAGTGACAATTTGAGTGTTAAGGATCGTGCAGTGTCGCATAATCTTTTAAATTGAATAAACATCAAAATGCCAAAACTGTGTTATGGGATTTCATTTTATATCCTGTAAATAATTTTTTAGTATTGCCGTTTAGTCTTTTATACCATACTTGACACTTTGTCTCTATTTGTTTTCTCAAGTAGATAATAAGATGACATTGAATGTCCCATATGAAATTTAAATGTGTAATAATTTAAAGAATATGTCCCTGGTTATGAAACCAGTCGAGTTCATTTCTCAGAACCTCTCGTACCATATACAACACCATATCTTTATTGAGAACCTATTGAACAATGGGTAATTTTTGCGGTGATCTTAATAAATAACATAGTTCTTCACAATGGGTGTTTATTATCTATCATTTGAATCTGACTGTTTTGACAGTTAATTTTTCCTGTATTGCAGAGGATACGGTTTCATTGAGTACGACACTCCACAAGCAGCTCAAGATGCCGTGAATTCCATGAACCTGTTCGATCTTGGTGGACAATTTCTACGTGTTGGCAGGGTAGGCATCGGAATTGTTTCTTCATTATGTCTGTCAATATTCATCTTGTCGAGGCTTTAAGAGTGCCTAGTATGGCTCTAGACTAATATATGCCCGACGTACAGGGGCAAGTTACATTGCACTGCGGGCGAACTATTATTTAACACATGGCACAACTTGCCCTGACTAGCCCTGAGAGCAAGTAACTCAGTGTTAAGTCTAGAGCCCTGCCTAGAAAGTATCGCTGGAGACTGGATGCGTAAAGATGTTTGTCACGTATGGGTGAAAGAATCCTGCTGTCATGTTAATCAATATAACACTCGCCATAATGGTTTTAGTTTGCAGTGCCGTCCAGTACCATTGTCATCAATTATGCAAAATTCAGTCCCGACAAGACTTTGAGAGATGCTAATGCTAAATTTAGAATGATCTATGTTCTTGGGGTAGACTTTCCCAACATAATGCACATGATTTGTTGTCTGGGTAAAATTGTTATGATGTATGATGTTTATTTCAGGCTATCACCCCACCTGATGCGCAGATGGCACCATCAGGCCCTGGCAGCATGCCTACAGCATCAGCAGTGGCAGCTGCAGCGGTTACAGCCAAAATAACGGCGCTGGATGCTCAGCAGGCAGCAGTTAACCTGGTACGTAGTTTCTCTGTCACTCTGCTTCAAACCTTCTCCTGTAGTGCACTGTATTTATAAGCACACTACTATTAGCATATAAACTGACAAGTCGTGATATTAGTGAAAGATTCTAGAAAGCGACTTTAAACCCCAATTATTTTTATTTTTTAATATTTACATTAGTGTGAAGTTAACAATTGCACCATTCCAGTAATATTGCTAATAGAAGTAGTTCTAAGTATGGCACAATATGAAGAGTTTACCAGTTGCCTAAATATTCAAACTACTGCCTGCAGGCTCCCCCTGGCCTAGCCATGCCGACGACACTGGGGACCAGTATTGGAGTGAACGAGCAAGTCCGGCCTGCTGCCCTGCCCCCTGCTGGCATCGCCATGCCCACCACCCTGGGACACACCCCTGCCATTGCTCCAATGATGGTTCCTGTGCCTCCCCCGGTTAGCGTCATGCCGCCAATGTCTATAATCAGTATGCCTTCGGTCGCCAATATTCCACCTCCACCGATGCAAGTGGCCAGCAACTCGCCAGGTATGTTTGGACGTATATTATTGCGAGTCCTGTGTTTGGAAATAAATACATAGCTTATGTCATTCCCAGCTTATGTGGTTCCCATTTTTGTCGTGTGCGGGGTGAAGTATTCCCACTGCAGTGTAAAAGCACTAATTCATTCATTCATTCCTTTCCAATTGTATTTGGTTTCCAAACATCACCAGAAAAGGCTAACATGACTTCTTTTTTCCCCACCATGTATATAAAGCAAGTCCTGTGTTTGAACAATAAAAGTAACTATCGTGGCTTGTTTACATTTCCAACCTTTTTTCACCATCATTGTGTAAAGTGTATGTTTTGCTTCTCCAGCGTCGTCAACTCTTGCCGATAGTAAAGATTCCAAGAAGGAGGCTAAGCATAAAGCAGACGATGATACTGGCCAGAGTCTAGCTCAACAGGAGAACATGAAAATCAGTGGCAGCAATGCACGGCATATGGTGATGCAGAAGCTTATGCGGGAACCACAGGTATGAAAAATACTCCTCACTTTTATTTATTCTGCCAGTCGAAGTGATACTGGAAAAAAATTGGATTTAATTTTTTTAGGATGAAAATTCAGTAGATTAAGATGATGAAAAAGGAAAATGGTGATCGTCCGATACAGTACTGCAAATTCATGTTTTGCCATAGTTTTTGGTGCTTGTTTAATTGTCTTGCAAGTCTAATTATTTTGAAATCTGACATTGTAGTCGTTGCGTATGGGACAATGCATTAAATCAATCAACCAATCAAAAGTTCAGTTACGTGATTTTGCCTTTGCCAGGCCCGTGTGATGGTATTGAGGAATATGGTTGGCCCGGAAGATCTCGACGATGAACTGGAGACTGAGGTAACGGAGGAGTGCGGCAAGTACGGCATGGTCAACCGCGTCATCATCTACCAGGAGAAGCAGAGCGAGGAAGACGACGCAGAGATCATTGTCAAGATATTTGTGGAGTTCACTGTTCAAGAAGGTAGGCATTATTATGTCTGGCAGTACTAACCTTTGCTTGCAGCTTTACTGCAACATTCACAACTGTTTCGGCTTTCCTCCTGCCATAAAACTGACAGAACTGAAGGGCGTGATCGATTTCCAGAAGACGTCTTCTTCTGGCAGACGAATTCCCGCACTCCACCTCTATAGTAGGGGCGCGTAGGTGAATGTTTCTCTTCCTAGAATCACTTCTACCAAAATGAGAAGACGCCAAATCGATCACACCCTAACATAATCTTCAAAGCCCAAATGATTCAAATACTAGAAGCAAAAGTTTTAATTTTCTATCCTATTGTTGTTGTGTGTGCTTCTGTAGCACTTGCTATAACCATCTGATGATTGTTCTTTGTCTTGCTTCAGGTCTCGATCGAGCAATCCAGTCGCTAAATGGGAGGTTCTTTGGAGGGAGAATAGTCCGAGCAGAACGATACGATCCCGACTTGTTCGAGGCCCAAGACTTATCCGGTTGAATCATTAACATGCTTGTCTGTAAAACAAAACAAAAAGTAAACAGTAATTGTGAAGATTATCTAAAGATTTGTCAGTGAGCCAAACAATGTGATAAGTGCTACGGTAAAAGTGAATATGATGTGCTGTGCTGTAGACGGGTGTAACAACTCCCATGCACACAGATAACACAAGTTGCTGAAGTCCTTGCAAAGTCGATTGTATTCTCGGTATCAGACACTGCTTTAGGAGTTTGCATTGCATAGTCTTGCAATATTTTGCTGTTGTTACACGTACCAAAAAAAACTGTTTATTCAAACAAAAATCACACCTCGAGGTGTCATCAGCTGTGCGTGAATGTATATTTTTGTTAATTGAGTATAAATCTTTTGAATGTGTCTCTGTCCATCCATTGAAGTGAGAATTGTCTGTGTGAAAGTTATCATTTTATTTTTTTCCATTCATTTTTTCCATTCATCCGTGAGAGAAATAATAATATTTTCCATTTTCCCCCTACATTGTTAACAGAAAAGATAATGGCTGTAATTAATGCAAGTAATTAAACTAATGAGCTAGCTGTACATTAGAAACATTCACCATTGTTACAGAAACATGTCTTGAGTTATACATTGGTGCAGTCACTTTATTCATTCAGAAATGTAAATATGTCTCCTAATGCCTCCATATCATGTTTTATGTTGAATGATGAATGTTGGGTGATTTGTTGATGTATAATTTGTAAATAAAAAGATGAAATTACTATCTGTTTGTTCAGTTATTAGGGGTTCTACCAAGGATTGTATGAACTATTAT
This sequence comes from Lepetodrilus tevnianus, assembly GCA_032361465.1. NCBI lineage: Eukaryota > Metazoa > Mollusca > Gastropoda > Lepetellida > Lepetodrilidae > Lepetodrilus > Lepetodrilus tevnianus. The sequence goes on along the minus strand of JAUTBX010036559.1, from coordinate 737 downwards.
ACCAGTGTTACAGTTGTGCAATCAGTATTCTGTTCAAATTCAATGATGAAATCACCAATGACCAGAAGAAATTAAAGTTGTAATTTATTCTGAATTGTAACCACAAGAAGCTGTATTTACAATGGGAACAGGCCAAAGTTTAAAGGCATAATATCACAGATGGTTGACCGAGATAGTGGTCTAGCACGGTTTTACCTGAAAATAAATTTATTTGTTTTGACTACACAAGTACTTTATACAACCAGTTATTTATTCCACATGTCTGACTAGTTATCAACATTTTATTTTTTATAATTAATATTTATTAATTAGCAAAGACTCGCTCATAAATGTTGCCAGTGGTCGTGACGGATTACTTTGACCTTGTTCACTGAGTAGTTATCTCTCTTAATCAGGAAATAAGAGGAAATGTGAGATTGTAAGTGTTTTATACAGGTTATACCAGGAAGTGTAAACTGCAATGGAATTGTACCTACCAGGTATCCTACAGCGATAAGATGACATTTGGAGGTACAATGGCGATTATGTGATATATACAGTATGCTAAGAACATGTACTTTTTAACTCTTAATTCGGTCCATATATTAAATCTGTGTCAAGACTGATATTATGCAGCAGCGAGATCATTACCATTCATGAAGAACACACCAGAGGAGCACATATAGTGGGGCAGATATGTGAAATGATTGTGCATTTTGTGATAAAAGCATGAAATTTGGCATACTGATAGAAAAACA
>JAUTBX010035782.1:0-13388 GCA_032361465.1 Lepetodrilus tevnianus | reverse complement strand
CTAAAAACCAAAATTATGGAAAAAAATGGAAGCTCGGCTAGTATCCTATAAATATACCACTACAATTTTAAAGGAACATAAATATTGTTCAAACCATATTTTTTGTTTACAATTGTTCTCTGCTATAGGAAAGGTACCAGGTGCCACTATTGAACACATGATCAGGGGCAACTGGAAAATGTACCAGATGTCACCATGAAAAAGATAAAAATGGTACCAATAGGTACCATGACAAAGGCACCAAGAGGCATCATGACAAAGGTACCAAGAGGTACCATTACAAAGGCATCAAGAGCTACCATGACAAAGACCAAGCGCTACCATGACAAAGGCACCATTACAAGGGCACCAAGCGGTACCATGACAAAGATACCAAGAGCTAGCATGACAAAAATATTATGGGCCAACACATACATAGTACCAGTGGACACACATACAAACTCCATCAAAACCATTTCATATTCAAAACACAAGGTATCACAATTCAATATTTGGTCGACCTTTGGTGCTACAAGTCTGTGACCATGATTGTGGATAGAATAAGGCGGTCAGGTATCGCGGGCTTAATGAGCATTAAATGAGCCACCAATTGCCTGTAGTAACTGATGCCGGCCAAAGCTAGGCAATAAAGACACACTTTACAAAATGAACACGGTAGACATGGCTAGGCAATGACAGAATTAATGAAAGATTCACAGACTGTGAACAACTTAACAGCTGTTCTCCTGAACTCTCATAATAGTTTACTGTAGGATGCACTTATAAAAAGTAGCATGCGTTAATTTGTATCAATTTTCTCATTAATTTATATGCGATTGTTAGTGTCTTGCAATCAGTTGTATAGTTTTGACATTTCTGGCTATAGTGGTGAAGTATATGCTATATGGCAAGGCAGTGTGTTGACCTCGACATGCAGAGCAAGGGCATGATGAAATCAATCTGAACAGGAGATTCCATATGATGATAAATATGAATTTATGAATACATTCAAATCTATTATATGAATTTAAAAAAAATGCATGGTAATTTTGTCACACTTATATTACTATTAGACACAGCACGAACCGTGTAGTATATAGTGATGTAGTTAGTTTTATCCATCTACCGTAATACTATTTATTGTACTAGTTTTTAAATAAACATTTTAATAGGGGTTTAACCCTCTTCCTGCTGGATTAGGCACAAGCTCTGCTCTGTAGGGCATCTCCGGTTGCCTTCAGCATGGAGAGAGTTAAGTCACAATCAATATTTTGTCACTTGAGCCATAATTGTGAGAGAAAATCCACAAGATCTGCACAGCTGAATGTATCGTACATGTATTAATCATTTAATGGCAATAACTGAAATTCAACAGAAGAAAAAAACAAATCATACGACTGTACCCTAATGCTTCATTACAAGCCATATCTAATACTACACAGCCTATATTCAACACACAGGCAGTTCACATTAATTCAGCATATAAATAGGTAAGCAGAACAGTATGATTGTGAATAATGATAAACACACAAAAGCTGCGGGATGGTCAACAGGAATCCAATATTCTTGTTCACATTAATTCAGAACATATAGTAATGAGAGACCTTGAGATTTACACCTGAATCCCTACGTAATTAAAAATACTAGATATCTGTAAATATTGATTTATTAATTAAATTATTATTTTTAAATAACAGGCATTATGTATTCGATAATTCCCCCTTCTTCGATGGGGTATAAACATATAATTCATTTTTAATATTAAAATAATAATTATACGTTTATACCCCCATCGAAGAGGGGGGAATTATCGAATACATAACATCCATTATTAAAAAAAATATTTTTTTTAAAAATAATGATGAAACATATTTTATAAATAAATAATAATACGGTAATCATTATTTTAAAATAATAAAAAAAATAAAAATTAAAAACAGTTAATTGTAGAAGTAACAGGCAATTGTAAATTCAAGAAAAAATAAACAGAGATGTGTGAATTACACACATATAGAAATGTACCAACCTGACACACAACAAGCACCATGACTGCAAGCCTTCCAGTACAACAAGAAAATACTCCCGTTCTCACCCACAAAGAAAAGACAATGATGCGAACTGAAACCTTTTGTCAAGGTCTGTCTCTCCAGAAAAACACGGATCAAGAAAAGCTACGAGGGCCATGGTTTAGTCATCCTATCACAAAGAAAATAATTATGTTTAATTAAGCATATTGATCATGTCACGATCAATTACATCCAGCCCCCCTCAGTGGGCTACTGACAGCCAGGGGCATGTCATCGCAACACGATCGGGTCGTATTCTGACGTTAGCTGCTGATCTCCTGGTAATGATCATGTTCAAGGGTACCCTGATCACCGAGCTGAGAGAAATATTCGGAATATGAGAATAAATCAATATAAAATCAACTAAGAAAATAATAAGTAATATTCAACTGGTTGTTTTTTTAGTGTCCAAATAATGAGGTATAATGGTTACAAGTTCAAGAATTGTTACCGTAGTATAAATCTTGCAAATGACCGGTTTTGTGGTACAATGGTATATTGCTGACAATGACCAAAGTTGAATTAACTTTCTTACTTCGGAAACTGATAATAGACTATTCACACGTTTGTTTTAAGAATAATAATGATGAAACATTAACATCAAAATGTTTGCTTGCAGATTCATCTTTAAAACATTTCCATATGGACAAAATATTGCATAAATATTTCCAAAATAATTTATTAAATGGTTAATGTTGCTAATGTTTTCTCAGTGCTTCCATAAACCGTCCTGTTGTTTTTTAATATACAACCTGTACAAATGTTTGAGTTCGAAATCTGCAACAAGAACATTAAAGATTTCCCAGTATCTTGATGACCATTCTCAATCATCCATTCGCAATCACTCTCTTCAAAACAAACAGGAAAAATAAACTCTCATAAAACTTCCCTACTTCTAAAATTGGCCAACCATACTTTCCAATCATGACACATCTGTTACCTATGCAAACCGCACACTATTTCAACATCACTATCGTTGAAATGCAAATGTCAAAGCTTTCAAACCAGCGATACAATGCTGAGTAATGCAGCATTGGACGACGACGACGACGCTATAAACGTTTACCTGAATGTCGTATAAGGCCGAGACTGTCCCTTGGTCATTACACACCCATAGAAATGGCATCGTCGGAGACTGTCGATGCATCCACATGGAGAATTCACCTGTCTGACTTCAAGAAGTCCGTTGTGACTACAGTAATCCCCATCGCTATCCCATCACAGTGCCACAATCCTTGGCGCCGCGACATGTCATGTTTTCCAATTGAGGAACCAACCTGTTCCTCAGCGACTCTGGCAAAAGACATCCCCCGCGAGCATTCACAGACCGTCACACTCTACTCTGTAGAAACTCCCACCAATATTGGACGGTAAATCACTGCTGCAGCTAAATGTCCTGCCTGTCGTAAATGTCCTGCCTGTCGTCCTGCCTTGACCCTCAAAACAGCTGTTACTCTCTCTCTCTGTGTCTGAGCTCCGTTAATAATCACAGGATTCATGCCCAGTTAACAAACAGGCAATTATCTTGATTACTTGTAGGCGAAATGCGATAGTCAATGTCTGCAGAATTTCTGGGCGGTTGGATTATATTTGATGGATTGGTGGAAAGAAACAATTTACAAAGGAAAGAAGAATTCATTAGAATTATTAGAACATTGATACAAACTTATATAAAACTATGAAAATATAGCGTAGACACAGTACCATCAGACAGACATTTTATTTTTTTTATTTTTTATTTTTTTTGTGAAACAATTGAGTTCTAACAGTTTTTCAAGATGGAAACTCTTAAGTTGACAAAACATGCATAAAAATGTCTCCACACTCCTTGAAGATGGTCTTCTAAATAGCTCGTTCACATCCGCAGCCAAATTGCCTTCATTTCACGAGTAAACCATTTCAATTGAAATCTGAAATGCAATGATTAGCGCCACCATGCAGAGAAATCAATTATAACTGGAAGAAAACAGGATGCTACGACAGGATGGCAATCTCGTTGTGTGAGGATGCAGGGAGGCTTTGGGGGACAACGGGGGGAACAATAGCTGACGACAGGCGACAGGGAGACGGCGACCATCTTGGATATGTCACATCCTCAGTGGGCGAGGTGTAAAAGAGGGAAAGAAGCGTTCACATGGACCTCATCTCATAACAATGCTGCGGCATGTTTCGCCATGGGACAAATTTGTTAAACTGTGCATTTCAGTTAATGCTTAATATCTATGGTTAATACTTTTCATCAAATTCGATTCCTTTTCACAAGTTTTATGTAAGAACTATAAACTCTGCCAAATATTTTGGACTACCAGATGTATTAAGAACTACATGTATACTATACATTCACTTATAACTTTATGGTGTAGGTTAACAGATTGCTACAATCAATATATGGTGCCATATACCAATAATGCTAGCAACATCATAAAAGTCAACCCATTAAGTCCCAATTTAGTTCAGAGTCGCTTTCACTATATAACTCATTACAAATTGGTAAAAGATTCCTGCAGTGATGTTGAACTCACTCACTCACTCACTGCTTGTCAGTTTAGGGCAGGAGGAAACCTACAACATATGTAGAGCTGAATGTTGCAGTAAACCTGTAAGCACAGCACAAGGATGATAACGACACTGCTACAGTACGGAGAATGTCAGAAAGGTAACTTTCCCGAACACGGGCTCCAAAGTATGTAGGCATCTAAATTTACAATCTAAAAAGGATTCCACAACTCAATAGGCCATCATTTAATTAATATTTAATTACTTAAACGAATGATTGCTGACAAGGAAATTGATATTAATGACTCGTCTGGAAGGGTTGTCTTTCCCTGTCTCGTGATAGATGACAGCGCCCATTACACTAGAGCGGATATACCTCCAAAGTAGTACACAGTATCGTTTCTCAAAGCTGTCATATTATATATACTACAAGACCATAAGCACTCTCGTAGCGATCTCGAAAACATGGGGATCATGCCCTTAAGAGAGCGCTATGGCCTCGTAGTGGATATGCGAGCTTCGAGAAACAATACCCTGTGCCTAAGCATGATTGTGTGGCATTCCTGTCAGATTGAGATGGGATTCCTGGTAATGACACTGAGAGAATGTGTGTGACACCCAAACACTGCCAAGCACGACACTAAGCACTCCGCAAGCTGATGGGTAACACTACATGATTGTAATTGCAAGAAGAAGAATTGCCCACAGAAGCCACAGTAGATAATCTTCACATCGGCCTATCCATCACAATTTCTGCTGGATGGTGCTTCTTGAAAACATTAAATGTCTGACTGAGAATCTGTTGGTTGGGCATGGTTAATACATGGATGGATAGATGGATGGATGGGTGGATGGATGGATGGATGGGTGGGTGGATGGATGGATGGATGGGTGGATGGATGGGTGGATGGATTTGGGTGGATGGATGAATGGATAGATGGATAGATGGATGAATGGATAGATGGATGGATGGATGGGTGGATTGACGTCAGAAATTTGACAATACATGGATATAACTCCGAATGACCAGAGGGATGAAAGGACAGTGGGTGGGAAAGGTGGGTGTATAACAAAATCTTGACCTCCACAACTCGTACAAGAAACAGAACACTACAGCAATTATATACAAATGATATTGACAGGCTAACATATCCCAGCAGTAGGAGTATGCATATCATAGATGCAAGGCATTTTGTAATTAGCCTTTGATTAGCAACTGAATAAAATAACATCATAAAGAAAAATCTAACACAAGTTTTCGTATTTGGGATATTCTGAGCTTGTTTCTGGAGGCCAGAAGGAGTATAATATTATAAAACCTGAAATCACGCTAGATTTCTTTGCGAGTCTTGCGATGACTACAAACTAACGTTCATAAAAGCTTATTAACATTATATAAGAAAAAAATTCATCATGTGGGATGACCTTACTATAAGCATTCCTTGGTACAATATAAACCTTCTCCATGCTGGAGGCAACTAGAGATACCCTAAAGAGCAGGGGTCCGTTGCTCAGAACAATTGTAGCGCTACAATAATTGTAACTTGGCTCCTGCCACAATAAAAAGCGCTGCCGTTAGGATAATTGTAGGCTACAATCCGCTACAATAGTTCTGAGTATGTGCCTAATCAAGCAGGGAGAGGGTTAAACATACCTATTTCCTCTAACAACCCCACCATATTCCTGTTAAATGAACAAATACAAAGTGACTGGAAATCACCAGATGTCAACCGTCAATGTAAAGGGATGCCGCCCAAGTACGTGTTTGTTTGATGACCACAAATACATTAATAAACCAAGTCAATATCTAAATACCATTGTTTGTGAACGGGATATTGACCAGTACCAAAGACAATCAGCTTGACTGACAATTGGTTAACATCGGCACACTAGCAGATGTCCACAGATCAAATCCGAATCGTTACAAGTAAATCTGACTGACATAGGAACCAGGAATTAACCCTCTCCCTCCTGGAGTAGGCACAGGCACTGCTCTTTAGGGCATCTCTGGTTGCCTTCAGCATGGAGAGGGTTAATTTGACCTTTGTACTCCCGGTCTGGTGCATGCAGGTGAATGAAATGTTGTGTTTAAAAAATCAAAGTGTTCTATTTCTGCATGTGATCGGGCCACTTAAGTGGCCTTCAGCAGGAAGAGGGTTAACCCTTTTAGAGGTAAACGAAATGTTGCCTTAAACGAAATCCTTTTACAGGTGCATACAAAAGCCCATTCTAGCACAGGTGTATGAATGAATTAAAGCTTTACATCACAGCTGGAATAGCTCACTCATACATTAGTCCATGAGCCGAGTGAAAATAAGTCCATTTCAGGTGGCAAATTCTAGTCATATTTTTTGAAGAAGTAATCATTATGTAGATGCTGTCCATATGTGATAACACTTTCCGATGAGTAGCTTAATTTGGGGTCTTTGCTCGTGGACTACATGAAAAATATGTAATCCTTTACAGGTACATGAAACTGTCTTCAAACTTGGGAGTAAAGCCATTTCATACAGGAAAGCTCTGGCACCATGCTTTTTGTTTATTGAATTGGGTGAGGTTTGGAGTCGCTTTCTAGATTCTTTCACTAATATCAAGACTTGTCAATTTAGGGTAGGAGGAAACCCGCAACATCTGTAGCTCTGAATGTTGCAGTAAACCTGCAAGCATTGGCTGGTACTGACAAGACCAAGGATGATACATGCATTGCCACTCTACAGACTGTGTGCATCCTATCAATATCGCGTCAGAAAGGTAACTTTCGCGAACATTGATGCCGGGCCCTGCTCAACGCTTTTACTACAGCATGAAATCATACAAATAGCAATTTACACCCAGACCATAGTACGACCCTTTCAGGATACACAGGCTAGGGCTCTCCTGTACAAAAAGGCGCAACTCCAAGGGAATATTCTCCAACCTTGGCCATAGACTACACCATTGCTAAGCAGAGCCCAGGACTCTCATCAACACAGACTATTAGTATTCTATCACAAAACCGCCAGCCAATAACACAGCACTTCTTGCCAGCTGACATCACAACCCACGGACAGTAATTCTACCCTCGAGCAGTATCCGGACCCAATCTCCAGCACGTGGATCTGTGTTGTATTGTGATAAGCACTCAGTAACAAGCCCAGATCATCCATCAATGTATTGGATGGGATATATATATATATGTGTGTGGCTGTGTCGGAACGCTAATGGTAGACTGCCCGATAAAAGGCGGAACTGATGGGTGGTTTAGTAACTGATGGGTGGTTTAGTAACTGATGGGTGGTTTAGTAACTGATGGGTGGTTTAGTAACTGATGGGTGGTTTAGTTAAATGATGGGTGGTTTAGTTAAGTGATGGGTGGTTTAGTAACTGATTGGTGGTTTAGTAACTGATGGGTGGTTTAGTTAAGTGATGGGTGGTTTAGTAACTGATGGGTGGTTTAGTAACTGATGGGTGGTTTAGTTAAATGATGGGTGGTTTAGTAACTGATGGGTGGTTTAGTAACTGATGGGTGGTTTAGTTAACTGACCAGCTGTAATGTTCAGTTAACCCTCTCCATGCTGGAAGCCGAAATGCCCTAAAGAACAGTGCTTGTATCTAATCCAGCAGGGAGAGGGTTACGGCAAAATGCGTTACCAGGATCCCAAAATTATAAAACATTTTGAGTACGATCTCACGCTCAAGCTCAAATTGTATTGGGGCTATTGTGAGCAAAACTGGGGGGGGGGGGGGGTTTGTGAACAAAACTGGGGCATGTGATCGGGCAAGTTAAGTTGCCTTCAGCAGGGAGAGGGTTAAACTTTAGAATGGACATAGTTTAACCCTAATCATAGTGATTCCATCTGAAATGCATCGACACGCGACGAAAACATTTGGCAAGATCGAGACCATCACCTATTAAGCTTAATTATTACACTTACAATGTATTATTATCATACCCTATTTACCTAGCACCCTTTCCATACAAAGTATTTTACAATTGTTAAAACAAACACAAAACATTACACAACTTCATTCAGACATCTGGAAGCAGTTTCATTGTTAACATTTTACCTAGTTAATCAAACGCAAACATTTATCTTCTAAGCAAATACAAAAAAATCAATATATTCCTACCAGTGCGATCACAAAATGTAAACTTACGACCAAATGGTGTATCCTTCGGTACATTGCCATCCATACATTCCCTCGTACAGTTGGGAACCGTTAACCCATATTCTTCCAATACATTACTATGTACTAGTAATAAACATATCTATCACGACCCTTTCCTCATTCCTAAACCTAAACCCCAATTCTTGCGATATCTTATCATACCAAGAACAAACAAAAAAAAAGCAAATTAACCACTTCAACACTGACATAATACAAGAAAACTTATAACTTGATGACCACCACCGCAAGGGTTAACGGTAAAATCAATGGCACCACAATCAAGGGAATTCGGCAGAACAAAAGAAGCACTCCCCTTTGCAGGACAGATGGACAGAGGGTCACATGACCGACTGGTCAATACTGACCATAGCACCGACATAAGGTAAATTATATTGACGAGCTTCATCGAAATTACGATAATGCTTGTGGGTCTTCATACATTGCAGGATGTGAAGTCAGCTGGTAATTGAGCTTATTATTGATTGGTTAATTGTAGGAATAATTGACGAAAGTGTAGATTTCTACGACATAATTATATATATACATCCCTCATGAATTTGATTCTGAATTCTCTACTCCTGAGATTTCTACAACAGAATTATCAGTATAATTATTATTTTATACATCCCTCGCGAATTTGACAGAATTATATACTTACGTTGTGCTTTAGATTGCAGCAGGAATATTTAGAAATATAGACACTATACATACTGCAATTAAATTAATTTATTTGCACACATCTAAGCTTGTTATGACAGACATACTTTCAAATGCGAATTTAATTCTAAATATTGTTCTTCTCGACAAAATTGCACACATCTAATATAAGATTTCTACAACAGACATGTAGCTACATACTTTCAATTGCGAATTTAATTCTAAATGTTATATTTTCAACAAAATTGCACACATCTAAGATTTCTACAACAGACATGTAGCCTACATATGGTACTTTCCAATGTGAATTTAATTCTAAATATTGTATTTTCAACAAAATTGCACACATCTAAGATTTCTACAACAGACATGTAGCCTACATACGGTACTTTCCAATGTGAATTTAATTCTAAATATTGTATTTTCAACAAAATTGCACACATCTAAGATTTCTACAACAGACATGTAGCCTACATAATTTCCAATGTGAATATACTTCTCAACATGTACTTCTCAACCAAGTTTCACATCCTAATATAACATCTTCTATCAAATCATAAAAATTAATACGAAATATAGCTAAATCAAACACACAGTGTACTGTTCAACTTACCATAAAAATTTATGACATTTATAAAATATCATGAGGGCAATAAAGAACCGGGTTTCGGAATAACCACAATATTTCATCAGAAAACCGAAGGTTATCAAACTTGTAGAATGCCAAGAGGCTTAAAGCCCCATCATTTTCTAACATGTCCTCTCTACATGAAATTGGGGCATTGATTTCATCTCTATTTTCCCTAGAACCTAGTGGCAAGGGACACTTACGTGTATGTAAAAATCTATAAATACCTGAAACGCACTCAATATTCAGTGTAGGAAGCAGACAAGGCAAGTCATAGACTAGTGACAACGATTACTTCGAAATCATATGACGTCAAATAATGGCTGTTTTTTTCTCTCATCAGAGCTTATGCCTAGGGCAACAATTTAGGACGGGGGGAAAACGGGACTAAGCGTGATGAAAATTCAATCAGGAAATGTTATTCTTGACTAACCTGCCTGTGGGGACTAACTGGAAGAGCCGTGGCAGCTGTCATAAACATGTACACTGTGACGGACATGGACAAAACAAGTGTACCAACATGACTAGCGATAGAAACTAACTGTAAAACTTAATAGTCCGAATAGTAATACAAATAACAAATGTTATGAATTTCTACTAGTTCTTATAGGGATACCTTTAGCATTGGGAGAAATGGCCTGGGCTAGAGGACTAAGTATTATTTTATGCAGAAGGAACGGGTAAACAGGCTCGATTTTCACGTGCTGGTGATCTTCTTCACATAGCCGCACATGCAAATTTAGCCTATTTTGAAATGACAAAATCAAATAGTAAGCAGTGTTTGAAATAGAACCCGTCCACATAGCCACAATGGGTTATTTTCAGCAAGGACTAGTCAAGTTTTAGCCATGTCCGCACGCATGTAATGTTTTTTTAAATATATAACCGATCACTGGCCAACATAACTTCTCAGACTTACTAGCCCTCATGTCTGGCAGTGAAATTGCTGGAGTTTTATACACTGATACGCTTATATATGGATTAAGATATCTCTTAGATATCCTCAATTCCAATTAATCTCCTGGTTCTAGACATATACTAACACCCACACAGAATGCCAAAATGCAATGCATATTTAACCTTCTCAATGCTGGATCCAACCACAGATGCCACACATGTCACTGTAGTGATTGCAGTGAACCTAGCAGAGGGATGGTTAATGGTTGCCCTTGTTTAACCCTCTCTCTGCTGAATTAGGCACTGGTACAGCTGTTTAAGGCATGTCCAGTTGCCTTCAGCAAGGAGAGGGTTAATACATCATCAGGGATAATATTAATTAAATATTATCACCTCCATGTCACTTTTAGATCATTCATGTTATAATGGAACATCTTCATAATCATACAATGAAAATTCTACATAAAATTTCTCAGCCAAACTCGTTCATTTGCCACAGTGAGCAACGCATGGCCCCAATTTCTTTCCCGTTCATAAATATTTCATGTCCCATTTCATTGGGCCAATTCCAGTTGAAATATAGCGCAGCGACATGCCATTGATGACAGCATTACCCAGTCCAATCTCAAGGAATAGAAGCCCAGATAACATTAACGAAACCATAGCAAAGTCGAAACCATGGCCAAGTCGCCTTTCATTTTTCACGCCGAGAGATTAGGACGTATGCCACGGCTGGCATGCCAATGCATTACCAAGTAACAAGGCTATGGACCTCCTACCTCCTGTCACAATAGATACATCAGTTTTAGCTGGTATCGGTACTTGCAATTTTTTTTACGGTGAGCAAACCGTATACATCTTCATTAGTTCACAAAGGAAAAAAACACACGTTCCTATCATGAGCCATATCAGGCTGACGATTCCGAGCGGTGGTCTGCAATATTAATCTTTACTGTGTTGATGGTAACTGGAAATGCCCTATATAGCATAGATCAAATATATACTCAACAAAATAAATTAAGGGCCAGTAGCCTTATTGAACAAATAAATTTAGATCTATATTATTCTATCAATTAATAATTTCCAAACATCTACAGGTTCCTACGAGAACATAAGGACTTTCATAGAAATCTTTTATACATGGGGATTGTGTACTTACGAAAGCACTATGATCTCATCATGGATATGAGAGCTTCGAGAAACGATACCCAGGTGGTCTTTGAATTCTTGCAGACATATAGAAAGAAGAATTAAATTGTGGCAATACCTGCATACTACGCTCACTAACGACTCAAACCGTTCCAAAATTTGGTGGCAAACCTACCCACAAAATATCTGACTGTCCCTAATTTATTTTGCTGAATATATAAAGTCAAGTACGAGGTTAAAAGTTTAATCGACATCTGTCATCATTGACACCATCATTCAGGGATTTATCACGCCAAAACAAGCTCTTAACTTTGTCCATATAAATTTTATCGATCTTTTTTTATCATCTCATGAAGACTAGAAGTGTGTTGATGAAGTACAAACTTTATTTCAAAGAGATTGGCGACCATTACGTACAACGCTGCTTGTTGATTGCAGAGGAAGAACAAAGAGCGAAACACAACGCCGGCGTCATCTCTGGCAGAAATTGCGGAAATACTTGCGTACTACGCTCGCTAACGACTCAAAGCCGGTGGGTTCTTGCTGTGGTACTGCTTATACATTACAAAGGTTAGTGTATTAACACCCATTAAATACATTAATAAAGTTGAGATTAAGAATGCTTTATGGTACAATTGGTAATAAGTAAGAACAGTGGCAAAAGTCTTCTTCCAGTTAACCTTTACAGGACACAATATAGAGCTTAAACATAGCTTTTGTCTCTCGTGTCATCATTTCTTGTTGTGCACTCATAACACACAACAATAACACTTATTTCTGAAATTTTCTTTTCTTTTCTGAAGGGATATTGATTTATCGAAGAAGTTTCCGCGTAAAGTCTTTCATTTCCTGATGTCGTCTCGGTGTTGACTTCTTTCAAGTGTTCTGTGTTTGCCAAGAAGTCATGGCGACTCACAGCCACAGGAAGTGATCGCAGCGCTGCTTAACCTTTTCAATGCTGTAGACGATAATAGATGCCCTATAGAATATTGCTTGTGAATAGTTCAGAAGAGAGATAGTTAAGCTCGATATTGAAAACCATAATAATCTTTAATGTGAGAGTAATTCATAAAACATTCCTCCCCCGAAAAGTTTGTTTTTTTGTAATTTTTAAATCTCAAACTGTGTAAGCAATGTCAATTAGGGAGAGAATTAGTGCAAGAAAATGACACAGAAATGTGGTATAGAAATAACAATAGTTTCCCAATTGTGGAATGATTTGGTTATAATATGAGAATAACCTACAGCAACTATGTGTCAAAGTTACTCCAAAAACAGTAGAACAGATTGGTTGGTTGGTTGATTTGGGGTTTTAAAGTCACTTTCTAGAATCTTTCACTAATATCATGACTTGCATGCATATGTAC
>JAUTBX010035559.1:0-19590 GCA_032361465.1 Lepetodrilus tevnianus | reverse complement strand
AACATGAACATGATGAAACCTCTATTCACTCAGCAGAGAATGGGTACCCGAAAGGAAGAAACGGACATGCGAATGACAAAACTTCTAGAACCTTAAAAGGCAGCTTGGGTTGCATACTTTCCATGGAGTTGAGAAGGAAAATGAGCACACTGATCCATTGACCAGTAATGCTATAAGCATGCTTTCGCGCATGGATTTGGCCCAATATAAATCTTAACATTATGATTATTTTTATAACATAATGATGAACAATACTGAAAAATAGTTGCACATCATATTAATTCATTAATCCATATCAGATACAAAGGGCTATTTTCACGTAAAAGCAGCATGCTGATCATATACAAATTCTAATTAACCTTCTTCACTAATTTCTGATGTTTACAAATAATTCTATTTTAAACTTTCTGCAAAATATCACTTCACACACACAAAGCAGCCTACAGTTTTGTCATTCTAAAATCCCGATAAAATGAGTAGGCTTTATGACTGGGTATCTGGGTATAGTCACATAGTGACTGACGTGACTATACCCGGTCATAAAGCCTACACTTGCTCATGACATCAAAGAAAACTACCCTCAACTGTCAACCAAATCAACAATTCCAGAGGATATATAAATCAACAAATATATTTCATATTTAGATCTATTTTAGGAAACCATAAACAAAAATCAAATCCTGTTCCATTTATCGCTCTGCATAGACATATACCCATACCAAGTATCGTTGCATCAACGTATCAAATTAACCAATATATCCACGCTGACCAAAAAATTAGTTATACGATCCAAAACTTCCATGATCATTTAGTGATATGATAAACGCCACACAGATTCTCATTGTAATGTAAGAATTCTAGAGCAGGTTACTTGTACTACAAACTCATACGTACATGCGAGGTATTATCGATGGACACGAACAAAAGCATGAAGCTGCCGAGTCATGCTGATTCTAGGTTCCTGGTGTTAACCGCAGCGAGGATAATCTCGGATAACAAAGGTGGTGCTAAATTTGGCGAGTGGCAAAGAGGAAGAAAAAAAGTTTCCGTCTTCGCGTAGAAATGATTGGTAATGGGTCAATAGGATATTATATGTGCCATTTGGCAGGTCGCTCTTTCACCTGGCGTATATTCATTCATCCTCAGCATGATACGGCATAATTTTTCGATACGGTCTATCCAGTGAGGCTTAACCTGTCATCAATAGACGTTATTGAATAAATAGGTCGTGTGTTTACGGATTGTAGCCACCATAGTTATACAAACTTACGATATTCAATGAAACGAAAACAAAAACAATAAAAATCATTAAAAGTTTATTCTTTCGAATTAAAAAAAGTGTTGTTTTTTTCTATAATTTATAAACCATCATTTTTAATATACTGGTTTAATAAAGTGTTTAAAAAAATAAATTATGTCTCTCGTACATATGCACATACTTGTGCCGGCACACATGAACACACTCACATTGCAATAAATCACCTAATTGCAATGTCATGTATTCATACTTGAAATAGCTGTAAATAACAGCCCGAGTATTTGCTCATAAATATGATGCATAAAAGAATTCCTGTCTGTCACTTGCAGCAGGCATGATGAATGATTACAGCACAAAATTTGCTGAATCAGTCTGATGCAGTATAATTTCCACACCGAAAAACCAATAACGGCAAAACAACCAAAAATATGAATTCATATAAGCAGTAACCTTGGCAACATAAATGGAATCTGCACAATCATTGCACGCCTGAATGAAACCAACGAGGCGTGAAGCGTGAAGAATACATAAGTGAAAGCCAGCAGTCTCGCATGCCGATTGACACCGATATCTACCTTGGTCGTAAACTCTCACTGTCGAGTCATCGTTGTGGTCGTGGCTTGACCAAGCCTGTCTCAAATTTCTCACACTAAACCCTGTACGAACGTCATCCAGTATATTTCGGACGGTTTCTTTCATGCTAGCCTCGAGATGCTCGTGTCATAGTTGACCGATCCTCACTGGCCGTTCGTTAGCCGCTGGTCAGCCAGCAAGGTGTGGAGGTCAGGTGTGGACATCCGAATGACACCTACGTATGTAGGTAGCGTCTAGCAGTGACTCTGCAGATATTGCAATCTCTTATGGCATCCAGGCAACTCGTACAGTCAGCAATGTAGTGTTAGACTGCCGTACGTGATGATATAACAAGGTACTTACTGCCCGGACTTAAACTAACTAGCACAGATTAGAGCAGCAGAAAATGGAGCCAAAGTAAATAATACATAAGTAATAATTCATATGCGGATATAACAAGTAAAGAATTATGCGAGATATATTTATATGTTTAATTCAAAACATTAACATAATCTCTAGTGAGTCACTGATTATAGAGTTTAATGTCGCTGCGGAAATCTTATAAATCTAGAAAATTTAAGAGTACATGAAGTTAATATTATTAATATTAAGGACATTAAGGAAAGAGTTAGTAAAATATTTCTTGACTATTAAAGAGGGAATCCTATTTTATATTAAAAAATTCGAAATTATACAATTTACACTGTTCCACGCAAATACAAAAAGAAAATACATTTCCTCTCTACAATATTTAATACGTGCACATATATGGTGGGAGAAGAGCCTGCAATAACTGTATGATGCATACACCAAACATTGCATTCCATTCAAAAGCTGCTATTAAACAAATTGAAATAACTTTCCAAACAATAATTGACCTCTCTGTCTCGGTACTTCGCCATAGATGAGTAAACAATAAATTAAACATACCCGTGAAGTATTTTCAAAATACCTTACAATTATCTTTATCCCAGTGCCACCCGGTGGTGAGATCGCAAAGTTGTCCCAGGTTTGCATCCAATCCAAGCAGGCACTTATCTTCAGTAGGCTTGGAGGCAATGATGAGATTGAGAGCCATTAACATCCACTTTAGTCGTAGTGTCCAATATGACAAACATACGGAGACAGTGGCGACGGAAATAATTGAGTGGTCGTGACGTTTCAAATTTTCAGTGAAATTGAATATAATAAGTGGGTGGTTAGCCACAAGCCAAATAAAATAGACTGGAATATTGTGGAACGCATTTTGATTTCAAAGTGATTAGCAATCGGATTGATTATAGGCAGTTTTACGGTTGCTATTTGTAATCCAGACCTGCACGTTTATGATTGACTAAAGGGCATTCTTTATGATAGACCAGTTAGGAGTTAATAATGATGGTATTTCTATTTTCCATATCCTGAGTTTGTTAATATCACTAACATAGGTGCCTACGGTAAATATATAGGCTGAATAGAGGAGGAGAGACAAACTTAGTTGTCTTATTTCTGCTGTGACAGAGACAATGGTGCAGCAGCAATGATAGTATCAGATTATTGAAGAAACATTACAACTTGTAATACAAGTCATCCTTGCAAAGAAAACTCTTGTTCTTAGAAGTTTAATCAGTAACCTCAGAGTACTATTCCCTCTCTCTCTCTCTTTTCTCTCAATCTCTCTTTTGCTCGCTCTCTCTCTCTCTCTATCTATATCTCTCTCTTTTCTCTCACTCTCTCTCACACACACACCTTTCTCTCTCATACCTATCTTCCTCTCTCTCTGTCACACCTCTCTTCCTCTCTCTCACACCTCTCTCACACACCTCTCTCACTCACTCACACACACACACACACACACACACCTCTCTCTCTCATTATAGACTCACACACACACACACACACACACACACACACACTGCTCTCTCTTGTCTAGACCTAGCGATTATTTTCTTCATAAAAAAACAAACAAACAACAAAACAAAAAAATATATATTGTGTTGAGCTAACATATTGAGATGGGTGTAACAACAGATATTATTATTATTCAATGTCAACTAGTCTACACATGCTACATAACTACTAAGGTCACAATCAGCAGGTAATGCAGGTCAGATAATTATCACCACACCAAGCATGATAGAAATGAAAGATATTCACTGTGACCAGGAAACCAAACAGTCGGAGGTAAACTAGGAATGTCAGAAACAATTCAAACTGGGACACTTCTTGGCGTTTTTTCAAACTCTTGAGAGTTTCAAATGGGATGTTTTTAGACGAGTTGGCACATTTAATTAAATTAAAGTGCACATCTATTCATGAGATGAACTGCAATGTCGACAAATAATGTATTTCATTAATGTCTTACTAGACTTTTACTTAAGTTACAAATAATTTTCCAGTCAGATACCATACAAGTTAAAGTAGTAGTAGTAGTAGTAGTAGTAGTAGTAGTAGACTAGTAGTAGTAGTAGTAGTAGTAGTAGTACTACAGATATAGTGTAGTACATGTACATCCCTACATGTAGTAATAATAATAATATTATTACTATAGAACCAACACCAATTAAGTATATGACTATGAAGTTCCATGAAAACTACAATAAGTACATAGACAAATCGGTAGAAATTCACAAGCTGATAAAAATAAATAAATAATTAAATAAATCTATTCTTACTAATTAAACCAACAAGAAACACAATTTGCTTACCATGTGTTATCACTTGATGAATAGTGAACTTCATTGATATCAGTCACCCCATAAAGCTTTCCATAAATTGATATTCCTGTCATAACACAAGCCTGAGGTCTGAGCAGTGACTCGGCAGTTCCCCCACTTCCCCCGACCTTTGACATGGGCAAGGTACAGTTTAATAGAACAAAATAAATAGTGTACTGTTTACACTTACGCACAACCCACACTATTAACCACTACAATTGCATGAAACAAATGTTGGCACAAACTCAAGATGCTTAAGTGGCCACAGCAGTATGTAGTCTATGGTGAGAGATGTAAACAATAATGGTCAACTTTCAAACAATTTCTGTTACAGCGCATGATACAAATATACACTAGTCTTCACCCTTCACTGCCAACTTTGATGAACAATAACAATTAGAAAATAACAAAAATATAATTAATGTGAAATACTGCAAAGCTAATATTGAACCACTGTGACAATGTGTCACTTAATTCCAATACATTCTTCCATAATCATGAAGAAACACTTTCAGAAAGATAATTACATGGTAGTATACATCTCAAGAGTCAACAGGGAAACACAGTCCTACCAACTCCAGCAACCAGTACTACACTTACAAGTACATTTCCCCAATGCCATCTAAAATGGGTCTATTGGTAGCTCCAATGAAAACTGCACTGTCATAGCTCAACATACATTATAACATATTTACACATGTACGTATTATCTGATTGTATTTACTCAGGAGGAAATCAATACTTGCTAGATGTCTATAACACTGTGCTACCCTGGTGAATGTTTAAGCTAGCATACCAAAGTTGCTATGTACGCATAGGATTTGTGGACTGACTCGTTTACTGTTCTGAAAAATCACATAAAAAAGTGACCTTGAACGTAAGACAATGCTAATTTTCTAGTGAGCTGCACCTCTACCATGTCTGCATATGATTCCATAAATGTTTAAAGTTGATTTATTAAATATTATTGTTATTATTATTAATTAATCATGTTAACTCAATAAATGGAAATCTCAAGGTCTACGGAAATACCAGTTTGTTAGATTTTAGACTACAAGTAAGTAATGGGAATATTTTACGAATGCTTCCTTAGAAAGATAATAAATGAAGTTAATATTTTCATAAAAGTTGCATTGCTAAAGAAATAACATAAATAAATAGAATGACATAAATCAGTAAGCATGAAGCAGGGTTCGCAATTAACACTCGCCCGGGCCATTTCTCCCAATGCTAAAAGTATCCTAAGGGCGAGTAGGAATTCATGTCTTTTGTAAACATTTAATATTTTGTAGCATTATTCGGGTAAGTATGTTTTAAAGTTAGTTATTATTCCTGATGTATTACAATTGTATTGGTTTGTTGAAACATTTAACCATATTCTTATCATCGAGACAAATAGAGGAGCATCACCCGTATGTCACACTAGTCTGAGTCTACACAAGTTCATATATATATATGCACATGTATTATGTAGAACTGTATGTAATCTATCCGCAAGATACATGAAATATTTCACAATTGGTTAGTCTAACGATTATAACAGGGATATTGGAGGGTTCGCAATTAGCACTCACCCGCTCGCCCGGGCCATTTCTCCCAATGCCAACTTGCCAAGGGCGAGTAGAAATTCATAACATTGTTATTTGCATCACTATTCGAGTGAGTACCTTTTAAAGTTAAGTTTCTATCGCTGATTTATTGTCAGAATACAACAGTATCCAAAATATCTACGGTAAGTAACGTCAGTTTCGGAACTGAGGCCTTACATGTGATGTCACTCAATACATCAAATAGCATCGTGGGTGGCAAAACAATGGGATTTTCCGCCGTTGTTTGATATCATCAGATTGTTTTCTGCCACCCAATGTGTTTTCTGCCACACAAACCATTGTTCCGTGCAAGGCCTGAACTGCATTGAGATTATCTCCCCTTTCTTGTGGAAACAGTCTATGCCCTACAAATAAGCAGGTACAGTTGTACCAATAGCGGCTAAATGTGATTATTGACTAGTATAAAGACGTAGACACACTGGGGTTCTTCGTTCACATATATTCAACGAAATATATGTCTTCCAGATCTAATTTTCACTCACCTTATAAAAGTAGCTGTCAAACTGCGACAACCACTACGGGCGCATGCGGGTTACATACAGGAAGCAGTTTAATAATAAATATATAAAATGGAAGCAACTAATTATATATATATGATTTATTAAATTATAAAAGCAATAATTCATTACTTTTTAAACACTATGTGTTCAAATATACATGTATTATTATATAGTTAGTATTTTTACTATTTAAATTATGTTTAGATAGTTACAACTAAATAGTATGTGATTCAGTGAAATAATATTCATAAATATGTTGTGAGGAAATTAGTACGTTCTCGAATTTAAAGATCTTTGAGATCTTTGTTGATAACTTGCTTATATTTATAATTTAGAATTAGTCGTTCCAGAATGATTAAATATGCATATACACAGAAACAGTGTATTTAGTTATTGCTGTTGTTTAATTTAAATGCAAATGGTAAAGTGAACGTATGAACGTTTAGACACTCTGAAAGATTCCCTGCATTCTTCGAGAAAAAAAAAGTTTAGAGAAGTGAGAGTGAGAGAAACCTTTCACTTGTTGCAGATAACTCTTAGTCCTACATTCAATATTGTTTTCTGATGAAAATTAGCCATGGAAGGAGATGATTTGTATGGTATGGCTCAAATTATTTAATAACATTATTGCAAATTAGTTTTATTCATCACTTTCATTTAGGAAATTAGGTAAATGTTTGCACATGTTTTAATGATGTTAAATAAACATATTGTTACATTGGTTTAGTAACCAACTTTTTTTTCCAAGTTATTAAGGAATCGGTAGCAAGTATGATGAAGTGTCGATGATAAATGTTGTTTAGAAAACAAGCTCGAGTTGACCATTGTATACTCTTCAGGGTGTTGGGAAGGTCAAATATGTGCGCGCACTTGTTCTATTGATTGCCTGACATTAGTGACAGGTTTTTATAATAGTAATATTCTGAGCACATAAGTAAGTACAAGCTAAGAGTATTTTGAACTTTCAGTGCTACAGATGTTGCAGGCTTCTGCCTGCCTGTCTGACTGACAACACTAGGCACATTTGCCATTGCGCAAGATCAAAACATTTTGGTGTATATTTATTTACCGGTAGCTATATATATTAATGTATATTTCAGATATGATTGTAGATGGTTGGGAGAGACAGGAGACAGAAAAT
Source organism: Lepetodrilus tevnianus (assembly GCA_032361465.1). Lineage (NCBI taxonomy): Eukaryota > Metazoa > Mollusca > Gastropoda > Lepetellida > Lepetodrilidae > Lepetodrilus > Lepetodrilus tevnianus. The sequence continues at coordinate 11,812 of JAUTBX010035559.1, read as the reverse complement.
GGCATACCATATTATGTTTGGTAAGTGTTAGCCACAGAATTTGCCAAATACTGAAAGTAAGAGTTGTCAAAGTTCTGATAAAGAATGTTAAAGTATAACCCTTTGCAAACTTGTATAGTTGTAGTTAATTAAATATAAAGAATTATGATAATGCTGCTAATTTCAAAATAATGAAAATAATCTGGTAATAGTAATTATCAGATTGCAGTAATGTGTAAACATAGTACAGTAATTCAAGTTTATTAATGTAATGATTTAATAATTACATTTAATTTGCTTGTGAAGTTCCCGCAGCGACGTTAAACTCCATATTCACTCACTCACTCACTTGTGAAGTTACATTGTGCAGACTTGAGTAAGTGTTAAATAGTATGTATTTAATTATTTTTTTTACAATTTTCTTTGTAGCCATCAGAACCAGGCAACTTCTTGGGATCATCCATACTTCATGAAAATTCTCGAAGAATTAGGTAAGACTAAGAAACCTGAAAACAGATATTAAAATATTAGGAATACAAGTAGAGTACAATTAGAATACAATTAGAGTACAAGTAGGAAATGTAATGATCTGATATCATGACTACCGTATGCACATTAATCAAATCATGTATAATTCATCTGTTAAAATTAAGTCTTCCATTATTCCCACATCATTATAAATATAAAATAATCATAATAACCAAATTATGCTTAATATTTTTTTAAATGTTTCTTTCAGATGGGTATCATGAAATACGCTATGCTGCATATAGAACCGCTATGAAAATCAGACACCTACAGAAGAGGCTTTCATGTAAGAAATTCACATTTTCAGACATTCCGCCAAAATCTAGGGTATTCTCATCATACTCTTGTTACTCCAGGTTTTATAAAAAAAAAATTATCCATCCTGTAAAATGAACAATGCTACCTATTGTCTGTTTTGTTTTCCTTAGTTATCTTCGTATTATTTGTTTCAGTGGACCAGGTCACTCTCAAAGTGATACGCAGTGTGCTAGACGACCTGGGATACGCCGATGGCAGCCAGCAGGAAGTCACGTGCCATGACCTTTCGACCTTTCTGCTGGCTATTTACCATACAGCCGATCACAAGCAACCCCCGACACACACGCCAGAAGTATTCGCAGACCTGCTACTCAACTTTTTACTTAATTTATTCAACATGTAAGTCGGCAAATGAATAGAAAGTAACTAGACTTGAAAGATGTAGAAATATTTGACCTGTTAGAAAAATAACCGCCCATCTGAGCATCCAAAACCGAGTGAGACTAAAACATATTGTTCAATCAATGGTAGTCAACATTGTTGAATTTACACAGAAAAGAAGTTAGTGTCCTGGGTATCGTTTCTCGAAGCTCTCTTAGCCGCTAAGGGATCATTGTACTCTCTTTGCCAATAGCTAATACATTGCTAAGAGAGTGCTATGGTCCCTTAGCGGCTAAGAGAGCTTCGAGAAACGATACCCAGGGACCAGTTTCATAAAACAATCTTATAATGCTATGAGAGTCAATGCTCTCCATACGTTGCATAGCGAGTTATAAGTTTCATAGTACTACCATTTGTCTAGAGAATGTGAAATCAATGCTCACACGGGAAAAGTCCAAAATTCCAATGAAAATATAGTTTAGGTACAAATTTATTTGCAAGAAACTGTCGAAATGATGAAGTACTAAGCTAACAATGGATTGTTTTATGTCATAGCTGGAATCTTTTACCCAGGTCAAGTAAATATCAAATGGATTTCAAAGTCAAGAAAATCACAAATGGATTTCCAAAATAAAATTCAAAATGAATTTCTCAGTTAACAAAATTCAAAACGGATTTCTGGGTCAAGAAAATGTCTAAATGGATATCTAAGTCAAGAAAATATCCAATGGATTTCAAAGAAGTTGTCAAAAAATGAAAAGAAATGTCCAAAGGCTGTGGTACTTACTATACAAACACACTCCTGGCACGGACTAGGGTGCCACTGGGTGGCGTTGGCATGGTTACCGCAGTCCAGACAGATGGGACAACACTCCCCCTCCAGACGCTTCGGACTCTGGCATGCTCCGGCATCCGGACACTCCCCTACGGCACACGTGATGTCGCCATGGTTGCACAGGCAGTTGACACAGGGGTCATCGGGGTCGGGGAAACTACTTCCTGTGAGATACTTGTTGTTCTTGAATTCGCAACCAGCTGGAACATTGCGGAAACACAGATATTTGAGCTGGATTACATCTTGGTACACAGTGAGGCTTCCATGTTAGTGATACTCCCTGGGGAGTTAAGAAGGAAAACTGAAAGCACGTTTTCAAATATCACTTAGGGTAATAATGTGGAGATTTCGTATTTATATTATAACTATTATTATTATTATCATTTATAACAATAATAATAATAATAATAATAATAAATATTTATATTAATATTATTATTATTATCATTTTAATATAATAATAATAATAATAATAATAATAATAAATATAAATATAATAATAATAATAATAATAATAATAAATATAATAATAATAATAATAATACACATCTAGATGTAAATTTCCAGTGACATGCTCTTGTAGCGCTACAATAGTTGTAACTGGGCTCCTGCCACAATAGAAAGCATTGACCTTATAATAGTTGTAGCCTACAAGAGCATCGTGCAACAGGCCCTAGAACTGGTCATAAATTTACTTTTGGAAAATGGGTGGACAAGAATCATCAATACATTTTACTATAGAAGTGAGATTTTAGTGTGTTTTTTGGCATGCTAGAGGGTGGAATTAGTATATGGGTGGATATTGTAGGAAAATATTCTCATTCAAGGAGCACTCCCTGACCTTCACACGAGAGGCAGCAGGAGTCGGTCATGGTGATTGGGTGATTGCACGTGACTGGGGGACAGATCTTAGCCACACACTCCACCATCCCTGCCTGCAACAACATCCACGGCATATTAACATAGAGGTAATTCTGGTGGAAATACGGAAAAACGTGGCCCCAAAAGTATGATACTTTTCTGAGTACAATTTCACATTCAACTCAAAATTTGAACTTGACATAACTGTATTCTTTTTTCTCTTTTTTTTTTGTAGCCTCAAGGCCTGGCAGCAATATGAATATATTTGAATGTCATGAAAGCTTACTTTACAGGTACAGATCTGACATCTGCCATTGTTCCAGGATTCTCCTTCCTGTCGCTCGCGGATGTCCTCGTCATAGCAACCTGGTCACAGGAAATATAGAAATGGTTCGTTATGCCCCCCGCACACGAGGAGGACTGTGCTCAGCACAATCCTCATCGTTTGCGGACTACTACTTGTGAGAATTCTGCCACGAGTGGCCGTGCGACAAATATCTACCACGTTTGCGGGGTCTGTGAGGATTCGTCTGAGCACTCTGTCGTATCTGACCAATAAAATCGCAGGACCTAAAACCATGAATCCAAATAAATAACAACTTGGTGTTAACATTATTTGTGAAAGAAATATCCTTCATGTTATATGTTAATATTTATTAATGTACTAAGATGCATATATCAAATAGGTATTAATAGCCCATGTCAATGGTCTGTGCTACTATTTATTATCTATTGGTTCCGACGGAGGCACACTCGGACAATATTTAACAGTATACGAATATATGAAATACCTAAGATTTTTTAGTATCTGCAGAACAAAAAATGTAATAGGTGTATCATACTTTATCTATAGTGGGGTGGGATGCTACCGAAAATATAGAACTAACAAAGTTACTGTTTTCTGGTAGAAAAAAATCCACAATATTATTTAGTGTTTTATGGAGGGTATGCTCCCTGAAATATCGAAATGTATATATTATTTGGCCATTAATGCGATTTCCTGCCATAAGTTATTGACAGATTTTAACACCTAAGTTTAAGCACCAGAACTTTTGAAAGATAAGCATAATAAAATACGAGTTTGTGTCTACAGAACAAAAATTGGCATTTGTCAAATAAAGACAGACAGACAGACAGACATACAGACAGACAGACAAACAGACAGCCAAATAGCCAGACACACACACACACGCAAACAGATACAATCAAACACAATAGGGACAGTAAGTCTCGTTGGGGTAATTTCCGGTGATAGGAAGAATTTCGACGGTTGCTATGAATGTCTGAATGACGTCTGAATTGTGAAGTTTTCATGCAAGGTCACAATGAAATGTCGTCAAATGTGTAGCACATTTGACTCGTTTATGTCACCGGATATTGAATGAATCTCGTGGGGCCATCTCGTGTCAACTTACGGTCCCTATAGAAACAGACAACTGATAATTTGGTGTTGCTATAAATGCTGTATTTTTAAAAATAATAGAAACATGAAATCATAGGCCCTAAGGGATTAAGAAGATAATGATAATTATTATGTACATTAATATAAAAAAGAAACTCATACCTGAGCAGTTGAGTGTTGCCCCAGTAATGCCGTCATACCACTCATGATGACAGAAGCCACAGCTGCTGGTGCGACACTCTGCAGTTGGGTGAGCTGCCAATGACATGACAAATGTCAACATTTGCAGACAAAACATTTGAACAATCATAGCAACAGTATTTCATTATATAAAATTGTTATTTTACTAAGCATAGAGGTGGCAGTATGGATATGCCAAACAGATAAACAAATCTGTTAATTTATGTTAACCCTCTCCCTGCTGATCTTCAGTACTGTTAAATTTAGAATTATTATCATATACCCTGTTGCCTATCAGGGTTGAACTAAGGATTACATTTAAGGTACTGGGTATCGTTTCTCAAAGCTCTCTTAGTTGCTAAGGGACCATAGCACTCTCTTTGCCGATAGCTAATACATTAGGTGCTATGGTCCCTTAGCGGCTAAGAGAGCTTCTAGAAACGATACCCTGGGTTAGATATAATTTTCTGTAGGCATTTTATTGTTCTTGCAGCAATATGGTTATGGAGGGAGGAGAACCCAGGACAACTCGATGGACAGCAATGGCCGACTCACCTGGACAGTTCCGTGTCTTGCACAGATCCTCCGTACACAGAACCGACGGATTATCCAGAGGACACTCCCTGTACACGTGTGTGAACAGACACAACCTGGCAATAAAAAATGGCAGCTTAGATGGGATACTCCTCAGGGAGTTGAGAAGGTATGAGTGCGCACTGATCCAATGACCGGGGTAATATTAGTTTATTGCTTTGAGTTTAGTGCAATATTGTGCTTGTAGTCAAGTGCGATAGAAAAATACACATTATTATTATTATCATTATTATTAATAATTAAAATGATACATTTTGCAAGAATTACGGAATGTCGTCAGAAGCCACTTTCTTTATAGCCTGATGAAGGCAAGTGGGTTCACGTGAGCAAATTCCATAACGCTTACTTTGGTGTGAACAATGTAATTAATCATAGATTTTGATGTCAGTTGGATATGAGTTGATTCAGGGCGTAAGCATAAAGGTGTCTGTGACGTCAGTGATTAGGCTAGACAATGGATGACGTCAGGACTGACTCGACTTCATGGACAAATGAAGTTAGTTTGCCTCTATGACGTTCATCTAGGAACGGACAAGTAGTACTGTCAATATTTCTATTTGCAAAATGTATTCTTTTATTTTTTTTTAAAGCGTTGATATATTTTGCTTCATTAACTGTCTACCTTTATACCGCAAGATATCTCACTGTGGAATCACCCCATATAAGCCGTTCCTTCTTCTATATTACATTATCACCCCCTTGGTTCTTCAACATCTTCAGTGTAGAATTATCTCCCCTTCACACACATTTCCTCAAGATATCTCATTAACTACATGGAATCGCTCCATATAATTTAATCTTCCTCACATTGGGATTATCTCCCCTTATGTCATTCACCATCCTTACTTTGGAATTCTTTCCTAAAATCCTGATATATTCATGTAGGTGCATTGTAATGAAGAATGTAATTATTAATGTTATTTTTAGTATTTTTATTATTATTATAAACTAATATTATATTATTATTATTATTATTATTATTATTAGCTTGTAATCTGACTCTCGACTCACTGTTGGTCGGGTGGGACCGGTACCCAGATCATGTCCTCGTTAACGCTGTAGTTCCTTGGCAGCATTCCCGTTGTCCCGGCAACGTGCGTCCGAGAGTCCGTCCTCTCGATGGTCTCGATGAGCGGCACCTGGTCGGCGCGGTCAAGCCAGCTGTTCCTGATCTGCCAGTCGGGCAGCGAGGACACCGGCGGACAGATCCTCTTCACCTTGCTCAATGTCTCGTTGTCCAGCTTCTCCAGCTTGTCGCGAACGTAGCGGCTGACGATGATGCTCAGTGGTCCCACGCTGAAATAATTGCAGACCCTCCGATTGAATCCCATGGCATCAAATCCAAACCTGTCGTAGCCATCGTGGTCGAGTCCATATTTGTTGAATCCATATTTGTTAAATCCGTTGCTGTCGAACATGTCGATTTCTTGGCGTCCGAGGTATGTTCCATTCTTGTGGAAGCCGAATGGTGTGATGTCGCTTCTGTTGAAACCGTATCTATCGAAGCCCTGTCGGTCGTAACCGAAGGGGTCGAAGCCATCTTGGTTGTACGTGTCGCCATAGAAACCATATTTATCGAGACCCGACATGTCGTATCCATCTCGGCCATAGCCATGTCGGTCGTAACCACGGATGTCGTATATACCTCGATCATCAAGTTTCCCTTCGTGCGTAATGCCAAGTATGGTGTAGCCATCACGATCGTATCCTTCTCTATTGTAACCATGACGATCGTATCCATCTTGATCAAATCCATAGTTTCGTATTTCCGTAATGTTGCAAGGCGCACCTTTTGTCAACGGGACGTATTCGATACACATTTGAATACGTAAGTCCATTACGTTATCGGGCGTGACCTTGAAAGGTACCATTGGAAGGTACCTACGACCTTGAGGGTATCGGAGAAGACCGTCGCCATGCATCATCTGCCAAGAATCCCAGATGTTGTCGATGAAAGATATAAGAGAGAGGAACACGGGATCATAAGCGCTGAGCGACGTCGCCATGTGACCTCCGACGAACGTTTGGAACAGTTTCGCGTACACTTCCATCCGCAACCTGAATTTCTGATACGACGGCTCCTGCAACACCATCTGTATATTTACAATATCAGGCATGTGTATCGACGTGTCGAACCGTCTCCTCAGACATGGCGACCAGTTTGCGGGGAAGTAGTTCTTGAATGGATGATACGTCACGCAGTCAGTTGCATTCATTCCGTTCCCACCGAACATGTTCACGCCCCATATCAGCGACTTGTCCAGCTTGCCGGCATCGATTGTCCAATCGTAATAAGGTATCGCGATCCTGCAGTCGATCTCCTGCAATGATTGCTCCACGTGCCACAGGAAGTAGCGATGCCAGGGCAGATACGCATCGTTCCCCACCGCCTGCGGTTTATTCGCCGCGTACATCTTCGCGAGCCGCAGCCACTTTGACGGCCGGTCCGTCTGCAACTGCAGCTTCCGTATCGCCAGCTGATACCGCTGCATCTCCTCCCGCGTCATCTCGCGGACTTCCTTCCTCCGCACGGGAGAGTCGCACACGCAGAAGACGACACCCTTCTCCGTGCAGCTGCATGTCTGGCAGCCGGAGCGGAACTCCTCGCCGGGGTTATACGTCTGGTTGTTGTAGGTGCATCCGCACTTGACGCCGCACGACGTCTGCTCGCAGCGTTTCCCCGGCGTGAACTGCACCACCTGCACATTCTGGGACTCCGTGGCCTGACACTTCCGTAGCGTCATCGACCGACAGTTGTACATGAAGCCAGCGGACACGCCGTGGATGTCGAAGCCTTCGCGGTTGTATCCGTGGCAGTTGTAGCCAGCCCTGGAAAACACACATGTCATGATAGACGTAGACAGACACAGAGAGAGAGAAACAGAAAGACACGAAAAACTAATAATAAAAATAAATAAATATTAAAATGCATATCCAAATTAATTTACATAATAAAGGCACACATGCACACTTACACATAAATAAATAGATGTACAAAAATTACAGGATAAAAGTAGTACATGAACAAGGATAATATTGGAACAGAACATCTGAAATCTTTTCAGATACTTAATAGGCTGTTTAAAAAAAATATCCTGATTCAATGTTCCTCGCAGTGCACACCTATTGAAACCCTCAGGATCGTATCCTGTCATGTCATAGTCGATGATGCCGTCGAACTCTCCGATACGACTGTACCCTGTTCTGTTGAAACCCTCTCGGTCAAATCCCTCTCTGTCATAACCCTGTCTGTCAAATCCTTCATCGTCATAGCCGTACTGGTTAAAGCCTGGTATAGAGAAATCAAGAAATTTGCATATTTCAGTAACTTAAAAGAAATCATGTGAAATTGACATGTCATAAAAGTATTAATAAGAATTATATAATATTTTGAAAGTAGCTAAAATGAAATGCAGCATGAAAAAAACAATTCTTGGATAGAAAGTATATATCTGTGTACAGTATTTCTGTAAATGTACAATTAGATAGATGTACGGACAGAGTGAGTGAGTGCATATGGAGTCTAACGTCGCTGCGGGAATCTTTCACACATTTGCGACGAGTACGGACAGAGAGATGGCCAAATAAAATAAACATACAGAAGCGCACATGACGTTTACCTTGGAAGTCAAATCCCTCTCTGTCATATCTCTCTCTAGCTGTGAAGATGCCATTGTTGATGGTCCTTCGCTGACCAGATCGGTCGAGCCCTTCCACATTAAAACCATACCTAAACCATACCGAAATCAACAACAAAAAATATTAAAACATCATACATTTAAAAGATGTATTTCTGTTATGATGTCATATGAAATGTCACATTAAGAACTCTTGCCTGTCATCTATTATGTAAATACCAAAACATAGCAATTCTAGAAACCTCCTATGTCCCGTCCTAATGCAGTTCCCGACATTCTGTCCATACAAGGGAGGTAACCCTGGCAAACTGGCACACGTACCTGTCGTATCCCTGTCTATCGTAGCCTACAGTGCGTTCAGGGAAAAGCGGTTCTCTGTAGCAGCATGCTCCTATCATACAGTGAGCCTTGCAGGAGTTGATGTTGCTGAAGCTGTTTCCGTTGCCCCCACAGCCGGTGTACACAAACTTCTTACACTTCTGGTCACGGTAGTCGAAGTACCATCGGGTCTCCCTGGCTCGGCAGTTACCTGTCGGAAGTCAGGACAGATTCATCAGATTATTCTCAATGTAGCTGGGTGTGTTATAAGATATACTAGTACTGGTCTTGTCCAGAGGGGTTAATCCTCTCCATGCTGTAGGCAAAATGAGATGCTGTAAAGAACAGTGCTATAGTGCCTAATCCAGCAGGGATAGGGTTAACCCTTTGGCTACTGAGATCTGTATTGAGTGGCATATTACAGCACATTCTGTATTGTGTGGCAGGACATTTTGTACTGAGGACCTTCTGTATTTGGCAGGACAGGACAGGACATTCTGAACTGAGACAGGACCTACCTGTATTGAGCGGCAGAGTACACGCGTCCTCCACAAGGTACTGACAAAGATGGCCGTCGTAGCCCGGCGGACAGATACACGTGACAAGGTGGGGCTCGTTGATCCAGATGGACTCGATGCAGGATCCGCCATGTTGACACGGGTTTGGACTGCAGAAGTCTGAAATGAGAATTAATATTATTCTTTGTGCTTAGTGCTTTGGTTACTCGGCAGTTCGTGCTTTATGTATTAGCAGGAATATCAATAGCTAGAAAGTTATGAAATTTAAAGAATTTAAAATTTAAGACAAATGTCTACAATCAAATGAAGGTTTCAATTTCCAGTCATCTCCCAGCATAATAAGGATACAAATGTAAGTGGCTGATCTGGGAAGTATCGAAATAGAAATCATCAAATATTTATGAAAGATTCCTGCAACTACATTCAGCAAAAAATCGTTCACTCCAGCGTAATAAAACTCACCCCTCTCGTCCAGACAGTTGACGGCCATATTGTTGTAGTACCACACCGCGGAGCACGTCCCGCAGAAGCTGACGCGACACTCCGCCTCGGGGTAGGCGCGACACGTGACGTCGGCGCAGGGATTGGTGGTGCACGTGGCGATGGGCTCCTCACACTGACACGGGCTAATGAACTGATCCACGTCGAAGCAGAAGCGAGCAGACGGAAGCGAGAGAGGGGTGGACAGGTTCACTCTCACCATACCTGCAGGATGGAAGGGAGGCAATTAGGTGTTTTGATTATAATAATAATAATAATAATAATAATAATAATAATAATATTAATAATAATAACATCAAGGACGTCACTGGTCCTCTCGTCCAGACAGTTGACATCACCCCTTATTATTTAATAATAATAATAATAATAATTAAAAAATAAAATATAATAATAATAACAATTACAAAAAAAATACAAAATAATAATAATAATGGATATTTATAATGAGCCAGATCCACCCAATAAGACGTGCAACAAGTGCTCAATGAATCAGTGCACATTCAGTATTCCTTCTCAACTCCCTGGGGAGTATACAACTGAAGCAACTCCAATATTTAACAATATTATATCGGAGTATTTTTATCACGGTAAATGTGAATAAGTGAGTTATCGTTTTATGTCACATTGCTCAAATGCCTTGGTACCCACTCACCAGTGACGTCCTTGATGTTGGTGGCCCAGTACTGTTCCACCCACTGAGGCGGCACCGGGGTCAGTTCTGGACAGGTTCTGGCCAGCGACATCAGGAATCCTTTCTTCTGCTTCAGCAGGATGTCGAAGATCCTCAGGGAGTAGATTGTGGCGTACGGACCTTCCTTTAAGTAGTTGCAGTAGTCCTCGTCGTATCCGTGGACGTCGAAGCCGTATCGATCGTATCCTGCTGGATTCAGACCTGTAAGGAACACGGAGATGTAGGAGAAAGTAAATAAAAGACCTTGGTATTTCTTGAAGCTACGAGATCATTTTATACTACGAGATCATAAATGGTGATCTCTTATATATGGCAATTAGGCATGATAGTGCTATAGTCTCATAACTTGGATATGAAAACTTCAAGAAATTATACCTTGACCCCAAAATTACAAAACTCTTGACGCTACGACATTGTGACCCATGCCATGTCTCACCCATCCTACTCAGACACAACTATATGACCACGATGACATTATATGACACTACAACATTGTGACCAATGCCATGTCTCACCCGCCCTACTCAGACACAACTATATGACCACGATGACATTATATGACACTACAACATTGTGACCAATGCCATGTCTCACCCACCCTACTCAGACACTACTATATGACATTACGATATTTTGACCAATGATATGTCTCAACTGCCCGATTCAGACACAACATTATGACATTATATAAAATGACGACATGTCTCACCCGCTCTGCTCAGACACAACTATATGACATTATGTGACATTACAAAATTGAGACCAATGATATGTCTCACCCACCCCATTCAGACACAACTACATATGACATTATGTGACATTACGACATTGTGACCAATGCCATGTCTCACCCGCTCTGCTCAGACACAACATTATGACATTATATAAAATTACGACACTGTGACCAATGTCATGTCTCACCTGCTCTGCTCAGACACCACTATATGACATTATGTGACATTAAGACATTGTGACCAATGCCATGTCTTACCCGCTCTGCTCAGACACAACATTATGACATTATATAAAATGACGACATTGGGACCAATGCCATGTCTCACCCGCTCTGCTCAGACACAACATTATGACATTATATAAAATGACGACATTGTGACCAATGTCATGTCT
>JAUTBX010035116.1:0-13401 GCA_032361465.1 Lepetodrilus tevnianus | reverse complement strand
CGCGCACGTGCAATTTGTGCTGTATTTTAAGTCAGATAACATCCTCGTAACAGACGATTCGTGAAAAGCAATGTCCTTGCCCCTATCGGGGCTCGGACATTCTTTTTCACGAATCGTCTGTTACTAGGATGTTATCCTATACGAATGATTTTTTTTGCTTTCAAAGAAATACAGTAAATACTTGGGAGAAAACTATTCGAGAATCTAAAGTAGTATGGGTTACCACTGATTGATAGCCTGCATAGAATTGACTTGGTTAATTTACTGTTTTTCCATTCTCATTATTATAATTCTATATATTCATATTCACGAATAATTATTCATATTCGATAATTCAGCACCCCTATTCATGATACATATTGTATTCGCCACTAGGTGTATTCGTTGCAGATCTATTATACAGTTGTGACAAAGTAGATTTGTTTGCAATCAGCATAACTGAGTGTGTTGAGTATTGTTCTGTTAACAGGTTAATCAATTTATTTCTCTTCATATTATCATTGGGTTGTGCGATAATGTTATTGACGCTAATTGGCATGCCACTTTCTCCTGTTATCCTATTTAACAATGGTTTGAATGCAATTTCTAAGTGTTTGCCAGTGTATCAGTTAACTTATTTATGCATGTCATGGTACCTGCATTTCTATTTGCTGATACAATTGATTGTTGTTGTCGAATTCAAAATAATAATAATAATTCAGAGTCCACGAAGAAAACGTATCAGAAGTACAAGAGGAAGATAGAAAAAGAAGAAGTTAAAAGTAGAAAGGTTTCAAAGAGGGGTGTTTCTGAAGACGCCGGTGAAGAGATCAACTCTCAAGAAGCTGATGATGAGGATGTCGGGAAAGTTCCGGAGAAGAAGCTCAAATTAGATCTTCCTGAGGTAATTTTTAAATTATATTTTATTTTACTTTATTTGTAATTGGGGTTTAGGGCCGCTTTCAAGATTATTTCACTTATATCACAGCTTGTCAGTTTAGGGCAGGAGGAAATGTGCTACATGTAATTGTATTAAGACAAAGTAGAATCCATTTTGTATACAGACTAGACAGTACAGCTTTAACTCTCTCCATGCTGGAGGCAACCGGGGGTGCCCTAAAGAGCATTGCCTGTGCCTATTCCAGCATGACAGTCAATGTCTAAACTCAGGCAATATCTAAAATGACTTAAATGTTCAGTGAATTTCGATTCAATGTTTTAAAAACCTGAAATAACAAAATCCCTTTATTTGACAAATTGACTGACATGATTTTGATGAAAGAAAATGAACAAACAAAATTACATACATTTTTTAATATGTGTTCTCACAGAATAATGTCAATACCTATAAAGATGTACGCACTATCTTCATTTTCTTTCATCAACCTCATGTCAAATAAAGGCAGTAAGAAGTTCATTTCAGGCATTTTATAAATTGACCGACTACGGTAAATTCCCTGACAATTTATGTCATTTTACAACCCATTTTACACATTTCCGGATTTTAGACGTTGACTGTAACACATATTGCATGTAGACAAAGTAGAATCCATTGTTTTGAATGCAGACAAGATAAGACAGTACAGCTTTAAGTAGTTGGTTGTATTGTATGCAGACAAAGTAATGGTTTTGGACGCAGACAAAGTAACACATCAGTTACGGAATCTATTCCAGGCTTGCGGAATAACGAGCGCCGCCGTAGTGTCAGACACTGTGGGTGGCGTCTGTGTCGACAAAGATGGAAACGTAGCTGCTGCAGCATCGAGCGGTGGCATATGGATGAAACAGTCGGGGCGACTCGGACCGGTGCGTTCAATCAGGGTCTGGTTTTTAGGGGAGGAGACACTGATGTTACAATGTTCAATTACGGTCAACATTACGTTATTATATGGACAAGTGGGTTCAATCATGGGTTTGTTTTTTTAGGGAGGAGAAACCTGTGTTACAATGTTCTACAGTCATCATTTACATTATTATGTGTGTCAAAGATTATCATTATCATTATTAAGTTTTGCAATTATTGTTGTAAATTTAACTGGTTTTCAATATTTTCAGTTTATTTTATTTTTGTATATTTATCTCATGATAAAAAATCTAAAACATATATACAAAAGTTAGCAAAGGTTATCAAAGTATTACAATTATTGTTGTAAATTTAATTGGTTTTCAATATTTTCATATTTTATATATTTATATTGTGATAAAAAATATAAAACTATAAAAAAAAGTATGAAAATATTGAAAACTAGTGGAAAATGGTAACTTGTTGCCAAATATACTTGTGTAGACAAATCAAATGTACATACTTTCAGGTAAAATACGTTTGAACACGAGATGAGAATTGTCATAAGTAATTCAGTTGCTCTGCCAAATATAACCTGACAATAAGAACACAACGGAAATATTAACCAGGACATCATAACCCACAAAGTTAAAAAAATTCCTGAAATACTTTCGAAAAACTAGTTACAAATCAATATCTACCTCACAGGTGGGATATCCGTGCGTTTCATCCGTCGACCATTTACAAATATTTAACGAAAAACTTTGAGGAAGCTCGATCGACTGTGCGTATTTGCTCTTACCTGTGTTATAGAGGAAGTCTGGGCTGAGTTCTCCCGAGATCCGCCGTACAGCTGTGCATAGCCCCACTGAGTCCAGTCCGGCTCTCTATGCTGTCCAATCAAGCTAACAAACCCCTTTTGTAATCCCTAATATTGATCTATGGGCTAGTGCGCAACCGTGTACTTCAACGTTACGTCTTTCCCAGCCTTCATGGATCTGCTGGTCTTCGGACTAGCACTGGGCTTCCCTTCCGTGTGTCCGAGACTCTGTGTGTGTCTGAGCCTGTACGTGTGTCCGAGCCTGTCTGCGTGTCCAAGTGTCTGAGCCTGTCTGTGTCTGAGACTGCTGAGCCTGTTGCAGCCTCTCCGTGTGTTGGAGCCCGCTGTATGTCTAGGGCTCTGCTCGTCGTGGAGGTATTACGGTTGCACACACTTGAGGATGTTTGAGGGGTGGTGGTATACGTACACTTGGGGGGTGAGGGATGATTTTCTGAACCATTCCATTAGACTGATGGATTTGTGTAATATGTGTATAGTCTGCATTTTCAGTCTCTCTTGGTTTGAATGTATATGATTGTGGTTTTTGCGATTTATTTTTTAACGAGTGGTACATTTCGTTTAATGAGTTTTGTGTGCCTGTATATCTCAGATAATAATACATGGTATAAATACACGGTTAAAGGCATACAGTTTGTTGACATATTTCATGGTCAAATGTATTTATCTGAAAGTATGTACATTTGAGTTGTCTAAATAAGTATGTTTGTGCAACAATTAAGCTACTATTTCCACCATGTTCTGCATGTCCCACTTGTTTTCAATATTTTTATATTTCATTAATTTATTTTCAATTTATTTTCACAATTAAATAAATGTGAAAATATGAAAAAGAAAAATTGAGAAATTTGGCTTGTAAAAACCTGTGCACCCTAGAAATCATGCTGATGACTAATAAAGTGATACCCTGCTATATAAGTCAAGTCAAGTAAATTTATTGTATCAAAGATACAAGAGTTACACAACCACAAGACATATGGCCCAGATGCACATGTATTATTAGGTAATCAGTGTGTTCCTAGGAGACGTGATAAATATACATAGCAAGATTGCATTGCATGACATCTTTATTACAAGGTTGCATTGTCTTGAGAGAGGTAAGGTAAATATTTGGTTATGTAAGCATCGTATACAACTATTACATGAAATTCATCTTCATTATCTGCCATACAGACAGTGCAAAATCTTAAATGTATGGATTTTTTATATTACCGGTACATTTTCTTTACATTTTTACATTTTAAAAAGTGCACAAGGATTTGCATGAATCGGCTTATATTAATTAATCTTATAATTGTTACTACATAAAGATTAGGATTATAATGATTACGGTAACAGTCATCGTCAAGAAACTGCAAATTCTTGTCTGCAATAGACACCTCAATATTCCACAGTCTTATGAGATTTGCTCTCATCCTCGCGGTCGACCTCCATGTGACCTCATGTGACCTCATGTGGTCATAGCACGACTTTTTATGTAATGTTTCAGGCTGCTTTATATGGAGCTGGGTGCTGGGCCCATAATGGCCGACTTAAGCAGACGCCCGGAGTAGCTGTAGTTACCTCAGGTAGATAATAACGGTCATTAATGGAATTTGGTCATCTGAATATGTCCGTTTTCCCACCAACCTCCTTCTTTTCTTTCAATCTCTGTTAACATTGTCCCTCGTGAATTCATGAGAGGGTTCTGTATTTATAGAAGGCAATACTAAAAGCATTACAAATATTGATGGGGCTATGTTCAAATCCCATCTTGGGAGCCCGGCATCAATGACAATGTTCACAAACATTACATTTCTGAAACGATTATAATACGATATGCTGTATGGACTGTACTACCGTAATGCAGATATCCTTGTATTGGTTTGTCAGTACTGGCTGGTGCTCACAGATTTACTGCAACATTCAGCGCTATGGATGTTACAAGTTTCCTCATGTCCTAAACTGATAAGCCGTTTTATAAGTGAAATAATCTTGAAAGCAGCTTTAAACCCCAATTAAAAACAAACAAAAAACAGTAATTTTCATGGAAAATACACAAAACTGACAAGCTGTGATATAAGTGAAAGAATCTTGAAAGTGGCTCTAAACCCCAATTAAAAATACACAAAAAAACACCAGTATTGATAGTTATCTAATTGTTCATGGAAAATACACCCACTTTTCCGTACTTTTACTGAACCCAAAATTTAGATTTAATTTTTCCTTTAACATTCTTAATTGTATGTTTACGACTCCAAATTTAGCAATTATTCACCCAGAGGCAACTTTTTATTCCATATTAAGGATGACAGAACTATTACAAATGAAATCTCTATACATACAAATCCCAGTTTGATTGTTCTCCCTGACAGGAAGTGGTGAGCACCTAATGAAGACGCTACTGGCAAAGTCCTGTGCAGAGAGCGTGCAACAGGCAGACAACGCCAGTTTAGGGCTCAGCTTAGGCTTTAGGGACCACTTCCTAGGTAAGATTCCATAGCCTAGAATGCATTGTCTCATCACTTAGTCATTTGCTTACTCAAAGCCAAAATAATGTCACTCGGGTATACATCTGATACAAAATGGAAGCTTGGTTATGCCTCAGTCACATTTGCTCTACGGCTAGGATACGGTGGCCGTAGCCACACGTCATCGAGATATACCTACGGCGGCCGCAGAACATCTACGGGGGGCGCACGGTCGCCCTACGGCATATCCCTATATTTTAGAGGCCGTAGAATTATAACACAGAGTTATAACACTTTTTCATTTCTAAGTTCGCCGTAGAAAATTGACACCTTGAAAGTCGACTTGCGTTTGCCGTGTGGCTGCCGTACGGTATTATGAATTACAATTGACCTCTACGGCAGCCGCAGGAATTCCACGGCAGCCGTAGGGCAGCCGTAGGGCGGCCGTGCGTCATCACTTCAAAGGCCGTAGGGAAGCCGCAGATTTTCTGTCACCACAAATTCAAAACACGCCGTGCGTCTACCCCAACATATGTGACTGCTACATGATTTGACCGTGGGAATGTGTGCGTCTACCCTAACATATGCGACTGCTACATGATTTGACCGTGGGAATGTGTGCGTCTACCCTAACATATGCGACTGCTACATGATTTGACCGTGGGAATGCTGCGGCCGCCGTAGAATTCCTATTGGCCGTAGAAATTTTAGATTCTACGGCCGCCGTGGCAAATATGACCTAGGCATAAGTATCCTATAATTCTGCATTTTATTGTAGAATCAGAGTTCCTGTCTCAAGTTACTGAGAAGTACGGAGGTATGCTTGTATTGAAGCAGGACAGGGATGAAGACGGTCGGTCCGAAGATGGTACGTAATATAAATACATGTCAACCAGTCGTAACATGATGTTTCTTAATTGTCTAGTATCTAATTTCTTTATCATAAATCTTAATTCACATGGCTCACCAACAGGGAAACTACCCAATAACATTATCATGTTTCTTTTCTGTCTCTACATCTTAGTAACCAACTGTGAATGGGTGAGTAAGTGAATATGGAGTTTAACGTTGCTGCAGGAATCTTTCACCCATTTGCGACGATTTGTGAATGGGTACCCGGTAGGACGAGATGGAATTGTGAATGTAACCAGAGCGTTAAATGGTAGCTTGGGTTGTATCCTCCCCAAGGAATTGATACAGTAAAATGAGTGCACCTTTTTTTTTTGTATGTTTTTTGTGTTGTTTTGGGTTTTGGTGGGGGGGGGTTTGGGGTGTTAAAGTATCTGGATCCTGTACGCATTTGGAATTTCTTTGTTGTTCAATTATATTAAGTTATTATTTATATATTCACAAAGGCTCCTGGCCCTTAATTAATGTTGTTGAATATAGAATTCTTTTCATTGGCAGATGGAAAGAATTCTATCATTTGTTTTACGGAATGTTACCGGGATATATCCTAATCTGTCGTAGGAGGGTGCTTTATTCTAGGCAATTTGTCTTTAATTAGGGGTTTTACGTCCGCGTCCAGCGTAGCTGATATTTAGCGGACGGGTATTCTAGGCAAATCAGGTTCTCATTCTTATACATTGTGGGTTTCAGTGGAGGTGCTGTGGGCTCACACAACAGAAAGCATGGGCATAGGATTCATGAATCAGTCTCTCTCCAAACCAAAGGTCAGAATGTAGACATCAAAGCTATTCCATGTAATGCATGATCTATGCACTCTATATAAATACTGTTATGACGTACAGTACTATAATAAATACCATGATATAACGCCCTCTATATACTGTAAATAACTGAAAATAAATGTGAGCAGGATATTTATAGCAACAATGCGACCAGCATACGTTATAATTTAATTGATGAGCATTAATTAAGTTCAGAAATTTCAAACCAAATTGACCAATTTACAATGTACTCTGGTATGAAATTATTTGTTCCATGTGAAAACACAAATATATATTATATCATGTCACGATCTACATAAAAGAAAAGACAAAATGCTGTAATCTGAAGAACATTAAATAAATGCAGGATATGTGATTTCAATAAATGAAAATGTGTCACGTATGGGTGAAATATTCCCACAGCAATGTAATACATTAAACCAATCAAATCAACTTAAAATAATAATTAAATTAAAATAATAATCAAATTAAAATTAATATAATATAAAAATGTGTAACTGCACATTTCCATTTTGATGCTTCAGACGTTCATCTCGCGTCTTCAGGCTGGGTCTGTACCAGGCAAGTCTTTCTCGATGGGAGGAAGATGCTTCAAGATGAAAAATACACCCACAACTACGTCAACTGACTCCAAAAGCTGACTGGTTTAACCCTGTCCATGCTGAAAGCAAGCAGAGATGTCACAAAGAGCAATGAAAGTGCCTAATCCAGCAGATGGTTAAACTGTGCTGGCCTGCTTGGAGAACTCCATCTTGGTCATCCATCCGTCAGTACAAGCCAGTGCTCACAGGTTTACTGCAACATTCAGCGCCATGGATGTTGTGAGGTTCTTCCTGCTATAAACTGACAAGCTGTGCCTACCCCAATTTTTTTTAATGGTCTTGTCATCAATCAGTGTGAATTCAGCCTAGATACCTGTTGGTGCTACATTGTGTGTGAATGTACATCTAGGGTGCTCCTTGTGCTGTTCTTTAGAATGGAGTGAGCAAGCACAGAGTAAATGCCAGTGGCAGCCATGTTGGATTGTGTGCTGTGCCATCTGCACCAACTACTCTGCTGGTACATGCCCCGGACACCGAGAACACTGCGGTGTTGCTCCTTTGTAACCAGACACGTAGTACAGACAGAACATTTAGAAAGGAGCATGGCCCTACATTTGTTGCAGTGTTATAAAGTATAATGTGCTCCGAGCTCAGGAATGTTGCCTCAAATACATTTTGGATTAGATTTTATGGATGCTTCAGTTACAGATTAGATTTTATGAATGCTTCCGTTACAGATTAGATTTTATGGATGCTTCCGTTACAGATTAGATTTTATGGATGCTTCAGTTTAATGAAATCATAAAATTCAAACAATAATAGTGTATCTAGAAAAAGAATGCAATATTTATTTGTATAAATCCAAGTTCATGGTAAAATATCAAATATCAAACTTGTCAAAAATTATCAACACTTTTCTACTGCCAAAAATATTTTCATTTCTCTATGATAGGATACATTTCTTAGCACACCTGAAACTAAAAGTCTCCATAATGTTTCTATAGCTAAATGTATATGATGTGATAGACATCTGGATTTCTGGACTAAGCACACCATCTACAAGAATAATTCAATCTGAAACAAAGCATAAAGGGGTATTTGACCAGACTTAGTAATGGTGCATGATTTATAAGAAATCTCTCAATATACAATTATGCTCTTCATACTACTGTTTCATCATTGAAGATGTGTGTGAAGAGTGTTTATTGTTATGTAATTTTATATAAGAAATTTTACATCTGATGTAAATAATCAATTCCCCTTGTGGTATCTGGGTTATAATTTATTTGATCATTCAATTCACAGAATAGAATTGTCAACACATATTATGTACATGGACTAGTTGAAATCATGTCCCACATCACATAATTTGGCATTGAAAAAAAGCATCTTGTACATAATTCATGGACGAGAACAGGAAAATGTGTTTTCAGCTGAAACATCCAGGGGTCACAGGTCACAGCTTATGAGATCGACCCCTGGAGCCTCAAATTCTGTGGATCAGCGGAAGATTCTCATCCCTGTTAATTGACCTTGCGCTAGCCAAGCGAAGCCTCGAAATGGCGGCAAGCTTTTCTACGTGCTAATCATGCAAACAGACGATAGGGTCAATACAGAAAATTCCTATTGGCATATTCTTCCACTCAACATGGTTTCATGATGTCATTTATACCTGAATACAAAGTCACCTGCATTATGCTAGCCTTGCAATACCGGTATGTTGTTTGTCAGACACTTGCCACGTGGCTAATCAAGTTATTCCCAGCTATAAGTGTACCTGTATTCTGATTGGCAGCTGCGTAAGGTTAATTGGCAGCATTAAGAATATTTACAATCATTCAGCATTACTATTACAGCATCAGAGATCACACACTCCTAACAAATTCATAAATGTTTTGGGTATAAAACGCTACATAACACGCTGGATTAATAAATAACGAACATACAGCACACATAATGAACAATGCTTAATAGGACAACCCTGTTGTCTCCATCACAGCTAAGATTTTAATGTAAA
This sequence comes from Lepetodrilus tevnianus, assembly GCA_032361465.1. Classification (NCBI taxonomy): domain Eukaryota; kingdom Metazoa; phylum Mollusca; class Gastropoda; order Lepetellida; family Lepetodrilidae; genus Lepetodrilus; species Lepetodrilus tevnianus. The sequence goes on along the minus strand of JAUTBX010035116.1, from coordinate 4,101 downwards.
CTTGCTAATGGAACTATTACTACTCAAAATGTGCTACGGATCGTACCATTTTTGAAGTAAAAATATTCAGTGATCCCATATTGAAATATAATATAATATAATAGCACCCTTAACCCTCCCTCTCACTGCTGGATTAGTCAAAAACCACTGCTCTTCATGGCATCTACAGTTGCCTTCAGCATGGAGAGGGTTAATAGTGATACCTAGCAAATTTTTAGTACGGTAGTATTGAGTTCCACTGAAACTGCAGCATGATATTCCAGTGAGCTAGCACATCCAGCCAGTGAAAATCGGGTAGTAAGAGCAGGATATGTGCATACAAAACAATGCCAGATAATGCCAGCCAAAATATGAGTGAAATAATCTAGAGTGGCTTACTTAAACCAATCACGCCCTGAGAATACAAAACAATTTGAGTACGATTTCATGCTCCAGCTTAAAACTGAACCTCCTCACTGCTGCGGACATATTTAATTATTTATATGGCCAAAAAAAAACACATGCAAAGTGGAATAATTCGGCCGGGAGAAGGTAAAATGGTGTTTTATGAACAAAATGTTCAGTTGAGCATGAAATCGTACTCGGAAAAGTTTCATAATCTTGAGGACAGGCAATACAAACTATAAGTTGTGAATCACCAATTCAAACCTCTGAGACAACGGTGTTACCATAGTCATGCTTTACAACCTATACTGAAATGAAGCACAGATGTCACAGTGGCAATATTCCCAGTTACATACAAACAATACTAGTATTTTCCAATCCATCTGTTGGATAACCTGCTACACATCATGTAAACATGTGTCAGTATTTTTGTAGTATATGAGTCAAAGAAATTATCCCATTTCGACCTCTTGTATGATTTATCACATTCACTGCTCTTTGGACTGTGGGTCAAGGCAACAGTCAATATTGTGATTTCAGCGGAAAATAAGTCTGGAGTCTGCAGACCCCAAGCGGCAAGCCACATCCAGTGCTAATAAATCGAATCCTTGACAACTACGTCAGCGGATTTCCGCAGATCCACGTAATATTGCCAAGACTGGACCGCCTCCCCAAAACCAGCAGGAATACGATGACACAAATTCCTCGCAGTTGCCAACTCTTTACTTCTCATTTCTCGTCACCGGTCATCCAAGCAGCAGGAAGATGACCAAGCTCTCCCATGCTTTGATGGTCATCATTTCTTGTTGTCTTTGTCGTCATCACTCAGGCCTCGCAGCTGCTGCATCATGTCATCTAACCGGGCCTGGTCGTACCTGTCCTGATTACGATTGTCTCCCTTGGTGAGCTCATCCAGCCTGTGCAGGTCTTTGATGGAGATCTGACCGGATCCTCGCGGTGCGGCCTTGGGCTGTGGGGAAGAAATGTATAACGTCAAGACCCAAAGTTTTAAGTATAATTTGAAGAAGATAAATGACTCCATTAATAGCGGCCGCATACTAGTAATTTGCGTCGCTGATTTGCTTCGGATTTCGATCGCCTAGTGTGCGTGTCTCCAAATATCAAAACATGCTAGATATTATGCAACGGAAATCAACAGTGTGCGGCCAGCATAACATAAATGTCCATGTATCGGATGATTTATGTTGGTATGTACCTCGGTATGTATGAATATTACAATGAAATGTACAAAGGATGTGTTATATACCTGAGACTTGTCAGGCTTCCATCCTATGAAATACATAACTTGGAACGTGGCTGGTATTCCCTTTTCATTTCCATGCATTTCTGTAGAAACAAGGTATCAATGCATAACTATGATGTCATTTGATAAACTATATACAGTGCTCCCTCGATATAACGCCCTTCGATGCAATGCATTAATTTTTGTATATGGAATTATTATACTGCTCGATGCAAAAGAAGGCTGTGATATGGTAATCCATTTATGTATTTTATTTTTTTTATTTTTTAATTGGGGTTTAATCAAACTTTCAAAATTATTTCACTTATATCACAGCTTGTTTCACAGCATATTTCACTTATATCACAGTTTAGGGCAGGAGGAAACCTGCATCATTAATAGTGCTGCAGTAAACCTGTGAGCACGTGCTGACAAACCAAGGAAAGATAACTGCATGTTTACATGTTTAACTCGTAAAACAGATAAATACATTTAATTGTCCTTCACCTTTATAGACGGCAGCAGCAGCAGTGATTGTGTCTCTCTGGAGCTGTGACTTTCTGTTCCACGAACAATTGTTCTCGCCCATCCCTGTGGAATACACGCGTATAAAAGAAACTATCCACAGTCGTGTGTGTGAATTATGAACAGAGAAAAACAGGGGCTCTATTTAAATGAATCCGACTATAGATATATTTACATCATGCTTACACACACGTCAGTCACACGCAAGCAATTTGAGCTAGTTAGTTACTTGAGAGTTTTTCTCAATCCTGGCTGAACCTGTCAGAGTAGGAGAACTTTCGATGCTAAAATAAGTTCGAGGTCGTCGTGTTAACCTTGAATACCACGAAAATAACCTTCCATGAAAATTACCCGGTATACAGTATAAAAATAAATAAATAATAAATTAAAAGACCTTTGTTTATTTACCATTTCATTTACAACCACATTTTGTACTTTAATTTAGCTGTTCATAATAATACAAACACTGATCTTTTTCAATTTTCATATTTTTCTAATAATTCGAACAGCTACAAATTTAACTATTTTCTCTTGATCAAATTATTAGGATAATTACGGCACTTTGATATTGTACACATTCAAAGTGATTTACAATTTAAACATACATTATTGTTATAATACTACACAATTATTAGTAAAAGCAAAAGACATTGAAGCTTGTAGTATTTACCTTTTAGGTCATGCATCAGTTCATATATGGATGGATAATTCACAACAATTTCATCAGTATCCTGGAAATAGAGATATTCAAAGTTAACAGATCGATTCAAATGTGCATATGTATGTGGGTGTGTGAAGTGTGAAGAAGTGCATTAACATGTGCAAATTGGGACCCTTTTCCTGTTTCATCATTAAACCATCATTAATGAAATAAAATTTATCCAAAATATTTAGTGATAGCTATTTCTTTTGGGTTAGGTAATAAGGAATTGAAGTGGGTTGTTTTTTTTTGCTTTTTTTTTTAATTCCATACTTACCAAGTACTTAGAAAGATAATCTATTAAATAGCTGTGTCAATGCATTTCATGCCAAACTATAACAGCTACCGGTAGTTATAACATTTCAGGTGTGTAGCTAGGGCCATTTTAATGCACTGTGTTTACATTTTGTTTAAAAACTAAAGTTAGATAGGAAATTGACGTGAAAGTGTTTGCTGCGTATCTGCTCATAGGCAGCTACGCGTCTGCATTTATACAGGACAGTCTAGGGGAAAACTCACGATGGTCAACATAGTGTACCCCGCCCTGTTCAGGACACCACCCAGGTCTCTCACATCAGTGAAGGGGGATATGTGAGGAGCAAAACCCTGGAAATATATGTAAACATAAATACATGTCTGTAAAGCTGGGGTGCGGTCAAGCTGAGCTGCTTTTGATACTAATATAGTAGTTCATTGAACGGATTTGTGTGTATCGCTTTGCACATGCACACAATCCATCTTGCTACAAATAATACGAGGTATTGACCTGTAGCAAAAACAGTTCATACATAGCATACATATTTGCTGGCTGAACGGCTTCAGTAAGCTACGATATGTAGCAAAAAAAAAGTAGCAATAGTAGTGCAGTTTGAACGCGCCTCCCGCTAGACTAGAAAGAACACTACTGAGCAATAGTTAGTTACTTAGTACCGTATTTGACATATTAAATGCCCTGCTGCAATAAACGCCCCCTTAACTATTTTATATAAATTTATACATCGATCCGCCATTTTTGTTAATATCTCCTGCAAAATTACCTTCCTTTTAGTTATATTTTACGTTGCTTCAACCAAATTTGAAGGAATCAAAACGTAAAATATCACATTTTTCACAAGCAAATTTGTGTTTCTTTTTGACATTAATAAATGCCCCCGAGTATCAATCTGTTTAATGTCCTGGGCGTAAAATATGTCGAATATGAAGCCTTACTGTATGTAATAAAGTTATTAAGGATTTCGAGTGCATCATG
>JAUTBX010035005.1:0-13031 GCA_032361465.1 Lepetodrilus tevnianus | reverse complement strand
CCCCCCCCCCTCATAATTTCACCGTAATATAAAATACATGTTTATTGAACAAAAATGTCCAATTCTAAGGGGGGCGCAAGCCGGGTGAGCCCCCACCTGGATCCGCCACTGAAACTATGAAACTGCATGAAACTGCAAAGCAGTTCTTACAAAGATTTGCACATAGGATTTTACATTCATACCTCGATGAACATAAAGAAAATGACAGTCAATCCATATTTATAAATTATGGTGGAGATTACATTCATGATTTAATAGTCTGAATTTATTTTTTATTTTTTATTTAACTTCCAAGTGCAGAGCAATAATATTTGATAATCATATTGACATTAGCCACGACCAGTAAACTGTCAATCAAGGATGGCCTAAGAAAATCTCCACCACCGTGTATTTTGATACCAATGTGATCAACTCGTAAGATAAAATTGGTATCAAAAGACACTCAATGGAGATTCTCTATTTATATATTTATATATATATATATATAGTGTATATATTTGTTAAAATCGCACAATTTTTATTACATGACGATAATAAAATAAATATGACAACTGCATGGTAGGGCATGCAGAAAATGTTGCTTGTTGCCCAATATATTTTAACTTGTGTCTGTAATATCTATTTAATTTTAAAAACTATTTTTTTTAATGAAAGTATATAATAGATACATGTATATGATTTTAGCTTTTTCTCATATCCTCTATCAGGGCAAACACAGAGTGTCACTGGGAAATTAACGCCAGTACGTACTATCAGAAAAAGATTTTACGTCTGACATCCGTGGAAGGCGACTTTGAGAATGACTCTGACTGCGATGAAGAGTTTATGAAAGTCTATGCAGGTGAGGTTATATAATCTTGTACGCAGGTGAGGTTCTGTAGAGGTTATATAATCTTGTACGCAGGTGAGGTTCTGTAGAGGTTGTATAATCTTGTACGCAGGTGAGGTTCTGTAGAGGTTATATAATCTTGTACTCAGGTGAGGTTCTGTAGAGGTTATATAATCTTGTACTCAGGTGAGGTTCTGTAGAGGTTATATAATCTTGTACACAGTGTTGCAGTAAACCTGTGAGCACCGGCTGGTAAAGGATGATAACTGCATTGCCACTATACAGTCAACAAATCCTAACAATCTTGCATCAGAAAGGTAACTTTTGCGAACATTGATGCCGGGCACCTGGGGTGGGATTTGAATCCAGGCCTTTGGCTCCGAAGTCCAAAAAGGTTCTATCATTGCGTTACCACCCAATCTAATTAAAATTAGATACGAAAGTATCGCTCCAAATATACGCTCAGACTCAATCTAACGAAACCCGCTATCAACTCTTGTCAGGACGACCTTGACCTGAACCAAAACCTTAACCAATCACAGCTCGATCTACGGATGTCTCTGGAGTTGATCTGTAACTCGTAAGCATCACTTTGCCGCCTCCCATAGCGAGCGAATCCACTTCCTCGCTGTAAGGAGATTTAAAGTGAAGGTCGTCCTGATTAAGGTCAATGTCGTCCTGACTCGTTAGATCGAGTGTGAGCATATGTCAGAATATATTTGGAGCGATACTTTCGTAACTAATTTTAATTAAATTGCGTTACCACCCACCCTAACATAGAATGTAGTTAATTTAAAAAGAAAATAGCAGTAATAATAATTAATCGGGCTAATTCCTTCAACGGCATGCATTACATGCTTGTAACGCCCTCAGGCCTGTACGTTAACTGTCATATATCTCGACAAAAATACATAAATAAACCTTTTAGACAAATGCTGAAATCGCTCGTAAAATCCCTACCCTTTTAAATCACGTACATAACTTTAGGTTAGCCTTTCGTGGTACAGGGTAGCACAGTCGACTAGAGTGCTGGAAAGGCGAGAGTTCGATTCATGGCAATCAAATTTGTCTTTACAGAATTTAAATATTTGGAAATGATGTTTGGAAAAAAAGGGCAATCACTTGTTCACGTGTTACTACATTTGCCGCAAGAAACATGAGTTTTGTTACAACATAACGCACTTGGCGCTAGGGCAAATGTAATAACATACCCCTGATCATACACTCGAAGCACACATGACGTACAGTGCATTACGAGAAAACAACAGACACGTGTTATAGTTGGAGTGTACACCCTGGAGGTATATATTAATAATTACTCATGTCATATACCGTAATTACGGTACGATAATCAAATTTGGGGCCGTTCAAATTATTAGAAAAATATGAACATTGAAAATGATTGGTGTTCGAATATGTAGGGACAATAAAATTAAAGTACTAACTATGTTAGTATACTCAGGTTAGAAAAAAAATTCATTTGACTAATTAAGCAAGTCATTTATATTTGTGATTGTATGCCTTTAAGTAGCATAGGTTCTTATTCCTAGGAATTGCTCCCTTTGGGTCAAGGTCACACCCTCTGGCAACAGTCTGTGGAAATGGTACGCAGGAATGGGAATTCTTCCTCCCAGAAATCACCATCATCTTCAGAACGGGTCCAAGAACGGCAGCTACAAATCATACGTTCCATCTCCAGTTCCAGGCAATCAGTGGTAAGCCAATCAGGGGCCTTCTTTCTGAATAGTGAATGTTTTGCAGACCAATCAGGGACTTTCTTTCTGAATTATGAATGTTGTGCAGACCAAGCAGGGGCTTTCTTTCTGAATTGTGAATGTTGCGCAGACCAATCAGATGCTTTCTTTCTGAATTGTAAATGTTGTACAGACCAATCAGAAGCCTTCTTATAAATCGCTATAAATGTTTTACAGACTAATCACAGGCTTTCTTTCTACAGTAAATGTTTTATACAGACACCCAATCTGGGGCCATCACACTTTAATACTGTTCAGACTAATCAGGGGGTTTCTTTCTGAACTGCAAATGTTGTACAGACCAATCAGGGGCTTTCTTTCTACTGTAACATTGTCTCCATGCAGTGGTGATTTTGTAATTAACCCACTGCGGATTAACCTTAATTTTGCTGCAAGCTACTGGATAATATGTGTCAGTCATGCTGACCCAGCAAGCCAACAGTTCTACTAGAATAATTTAAAATAAATTAACCCTCTCCCTGTTGAAGGCAACCGGAAATGCCACAAAGAGGTATATCTGTGCCTAATCCAGCAGTGAGAGGGTTAAAGGTCTGCAGATATTTTGTCGGGCAGCTTTTTATCAAATTTTGGAACTGCAAGTTCTTGAAGAGTACCTAGGAGCGGTAGCCATTACGAAATGATTTGCTTTAACCCTCTCCATGCTGGAGGCAACTGGAGATGCCCTAAGTAGCTGTGCAGGGAGTGTTAAATAATATTAAGCTAAATTTACATGTCAAAAAAGCCTACTAGCACCTAATTTATTTCGTTGAGTATACTTCTGCAAACATCAACTAGAGAACTGGCATACTTTTCATGTTTCCAGTGTCGCGATGTTCTAAAACCCTTGTAGCGAACGATGAACCGAACATTCTTCTAACCGACAACTATCCGTACCCATACCCAAGGTAAGACATTCCTACAGGAGTATACATGGTGAATAAATTATAATATCAGATAAAATAGCTCATATGATAAGACTACCGTATTTACTCTTGACGAATGAACGTTTGTCAGTTGAGTTGAAGAGAATTGAAAATCAAAATGGCCGACCTTTTTTATTACTGGTGCAATATTTTTTATTTCTTAAGTTTGGTTAGGGCAAATGAAATAAGAAAGTGGAGTGTTTTTGTTTTTCATTCCATGAAGTATTTACGGAGATAATCTATGAAATAGGGGGGTCAATGCATTTCATGCCAAACTATAATAATGAATAATGTAAGTGGATTAAGCTTGAAAATGTCTCTTAAAACTTGTACTAACATTAAAAAGCAAGATAAAAAAAAACACACAGACAATTTCTGACTATCGGAGACAATATGTTCCCTTATTTTTTTTCTTTCAATATCTATACTGAATAAGTTCCAAATTCGAGAAATTATCCTGTTTGACTTGGTGACATGTATAGCAACTTGTTATATCGATATTCCTCCTGAAAGCATACCAATAGCCTGCAATTTTGGACTTAAAGTCATGTGTTATTTCTCAGAATAACACTGTTTCAAATGTACCTGTAATAAAGATCACATTGTGATATATGGGTAATTTATTCATTGTATCATGTTCTACGTGAGCAAAGAAAGATTACTGTGAAATTTGGGCATAATAATTCTATTGGTGATGTTATAAAATCACTTAGTAACAATGACGTGTTACAATACTTGCATCTTGTCGAGCATTAATTTACATCAATAAATAACTTTCCTGTGGCTTTCTCAGTTTTCAGAGATGCACGTATCACATCAAACCTAAAGACGATACGAACATCGAGTTGAATGTTGTGTTTTCTGACCTCAACCCATATTGTGATGAGGCTAATGTGTATATCTATGATGGTGAGTATATAATCTGGCAGATAATATTATGTTACAAACCCTTGTTTAGTAGTTACTCAAAACGCAGGTCACTCAACTTTGGCCCAGTGTTAGGAATCACTTGTACCCAATCAGATCCAGTATTATAACTTTGTAGATCGCCGAATAGAAATTCTGTCATTTTTGATATGCAGAGGTATGTCGTTCTATCATGTAACAGCAATTTACATATTCTCGAACCAGGGAATAAAATAACAATGACTTTAATTCTTTAAAAATAAATTATTATTATTATTTAATATATTTAATACATGTATTATGATTATTATTTATTATTTATTTATTTTGATTATTTCTTTCAGGTAACACCGATGAAGGCCCATTGATTGGGAAATGGTGTGGTTTCAAGAAACTAACTTACAAAAGTCTATTGAAGAGTCTGTTCATAGTATTTATAAGTGGAGACAACTCTGTTGTCGATCTTAAAGGATTCCGTGCTACTTATATACAAGGTTAGAAGTGACCATGGGACACAACTCTTGCTCAACAACTCTTGCTCGACCAATCAAATTCTTTCATTTACTGACCAACCAATCGAAATACCAACATGTTTACTGAATCATATATGAACCAATAGTGATGAACAATGCATTAATTTGCAATAATATTTCAAAGATTGTATTTTAAATTAAATTTCTTTGACATTTTCAACATCAGTTCAATCTATAAATGTCTCTCAGTCACTGTATTATTTATATACGGTATGTCTTTGTCAATGTGGTCAATAGATGTGTGTTTCTTTCAGCAATGCATGGAGATTACTTACAAGCCAATATACATCAAGCTACCATGCGGTTTCCAGGATACATTAACTTTGCAGATCATTTTAACCAGTAAGTGTAAATACGTAGCTGTATTTAACCCTCTCCTTGCTGGATTAGACACAAACACTGCTCTTTAGGGCATCTTTGGTTGATTCCAGCGTGGAGAGAGTTAACTTGAGACCAAATCCTGCATCAACTGATCTATGAAGGAATCTGCGAGTGAACATTATAGTTATGCCCCCCCCTTGCATGATATAATTATAATGAAGCATAAACATACGGACCATATTCAGGTTGTCTATTGGGCGTTGAAGTGGATATTCGTGGAAAGCTTTTTGGAAGTACAAACATGATTTGTACCTAAATGTGAATGTACCTAAATATATGTGATATTACCGGTATCGGGCAAGTTAACTCGCCTTCAGCAGGGAGAGGGTTATTACACATAATAATAATAATTGTACATTTATAATGCACTGACTCCATGCGGAAATACACATGCTTTTTAGCACCTAATTTCCAGCCATCGCTGCTCATTGGCCTTCACATTATTACCCCAGTCAATGGATCACTGTGCAATCAAATTCCATCTCGACTCCCTGGGGAGTATACAACCAAGCTGCCGTGTTGCAGGCGCTAGAGGGTTAACATTCACATCACCATCTCTTCCTGCCGGGTACCCAATTCTCTGCTGGGTGGACAGAGGCACCAATCGAACTAAGTCACTTGCCCAAGGTGACACCACAACCTTTTGAACTTGTGTCTCAGTGTAGTGTAGGGCAGGACCGAATCCTAGATACTCTCAGGTATTATGTCACCCATCCGACTACTCGCCGAGCCCGATGCTGCTTAACTTGCAACCTGAGTGGTCTACCATGCAATGAACGGGACCATGCGCCTCCATGAGTACATGAGTAATAGTAATAACCAACATTGATGAAGTTGATGAAAATTTATCTTTTTCAGACCTGTCTCGTGTAAATGGCGCGTAGATTCTGTAGACAGTCATCGTGTAATGGTCATCTTCACAAACGTCCACATTACTTGTCCTAACAACAGGATTTACATTGAAACAGGTATTTATTTTTCATTCAATTTATTTTCGTGTTGAGAACCGTTCTACTAATGTTACGATCTGTCAGTTTATGGCAGGAGGAAAAGCTGTTATACACTTAACCCTCTCCCTGCTGGATTAGACACATGCATTGCTAGTTAGGGCATTTATGGTTGACTCTATCATGGAGCGAGTTAACATACAATGTATAAGAGTATTACTGTAATTACTCCAATAATTCGAACAGGAGAAAATAATTAAATTTGTAGGTGTTCGAATTATTAGGAAAATAAGGAAAATTTAAAATGGTTAGTGTTCATATAATTAGGGATAACCAAATTACAATAATACAAAATATGGTTTTAAATGAAATGGTAAATGAATGAAGGATCAAATAAAAAAAGAAGTATTAAAGGTAAAAAATATATTTGAAAAATTACTATTACTATTAGTATGTTTTAATAATAAGAAATTATGATTTGAAAATAAATTGTCATCTTTGTATTTTTAGGGTCAGAAATAATATTTTTGGCAATTAGTTTAGGTGTTCGAAGTATTAGATGGTTGGAATTGTTAGAGCAATTACGGTAGACTTGCAAGACGATGATAACCGATTGATCTCGAGTTCTGTTGGAGCATACTAAAATACTAAATGAGCTTTGGAGTCATGTGTGTCTTGTTACAGGTTCTGACCGACACGAAACTTGCGGAGCGGATGATCACATGTACCTCAGCATCGGCTCCACTATCTGGGTCAAGTTAATCACCACAGTTGTCTCCCCAACACCAATCTCCTTCCATATGAAGTACAAGACAGTCAAAGTCAAAGGTTTGTTTATTCACCTCAGTGAGTACATACTTTTGGAGAACTGTAAGGTATCTGTGGTCCAGGGATTCTAACCCGAATCTGTGACATAAAAGTGAACATACAAAATATTGCAGTCAATCCTTATAAATAATCGTCGCAAATGGGTGAAAGATTCCTGCAGCGACGTTAAACTCCATATTCACTCACTCACCTTATGAATAAATTACTCGACAGATTGTTGGAGATTTAATGGATTTAGTGCTCTAACAAGGTTCATCAGTTGTAATTAATATTTCTTCAGAGCTGAGCATTAATATTTACAACAATTGATGATGCTTCGAGACCAGTCTCCTGCCAATCAAGTGTCAATACAGCTGTCAATCAAAGTATGAATGCAATGTTTTTGCATCACGTGAACCAACCAGATTGCCAGATTCACTGTAGATTTATTTATATACTAGTATGATATTAAAGAGAAAAATGGGTGATGTTATCTTGATATTTTTGTTACTTTTTCAAGGCTGTGAAGGTCAACAGGAGGAAGTTTTCACAACAACGGACGAGGTTCAGACGTTACGCTCTCCAGGGTATCCACTTCGCTATCCAGAGTAAGCTCCCCTACTAATTATTTGATCCAATAATAACAACTATGTATACCTTGGTCGGCTGAATTTGAGAATAGAGCCACTTTAAAGGCATGTATTGATAACCGACCCTAGATATTGTCAGCCATTTAAAACCATTTGAATAAGCCAGCTAAGAGTTTCGAATATGCACAGAATACACGTACGTGTGTCAAAGGTGAAAACACATGTAGTTAGAATGCTTATCACAACAACATGTAAACTTTACAGTGGTTGTAACGAACATGTAATGCAAAATAGATGATAAACATGCATTATTAGCGCTACTGTCTCAAGACAATTCACCTTTAACACGCACATGCATATTTTGGGTGTATTCGAAAGTCCGAGCTGTTTTATTGGTCTTATGTGGTGTTGGATGTGTGTCCATGTAGTGATGTGTGTGTGTGTGTGTTTTTCCAGTCATGTGACCTGCATCTGGCGCTTCGTACCAGAAATGGAGTCGGGGAGAGTGGAGTTGTCCTTTCAAAATATAGATTTCGAAGATGACAGCTGCAACGATTATGTGGCCGGTTACCATGGTAACTAATGCCTTTGTGCCCCAAACCACAAAGTGATCCTAACTTTACATTCAATTGTGAACTTATTTACAATAGGGGTTGGTCACCATCCTCGGGTCACCATCCTCGGGTCCCCATCCTCACTCAGAGTGTTATGATCAATTGTAGCTCTTGATAATGGGGCTCCTGATGGGGAAAAAATAATCCATTTCAAATTTAACTTTTATATATTTGTTTTTAATTAATTGAACTGTTGTTAATGTTAATTGCATAACAATTATCATTTTCTACCTTAACCCTCTCCGTGCTGGATTAGACATAGGCACTGCTATTTTGGGCATATGATATCCGGTTGCCTCCAGCATGGAGAGAGTTAAAGGCATACAATCACAGTTTGTTGAATTTAACATCACAGAATTTCACTTTATACCATTAATGAAACTAGTAAGATTGATCGATATCATCCTAAAAGAAAATCTGCATAACCAGGGTTAATACGTTCTAGAACTGTAGACGGTTATGGAAAACTTGGCAGAATGTATAGCAAGTGTTTGTGGATTTCTTCGACTGTTCAGAGTTACAGAATTCATCCACGATTTAAGTTAAAAAAAAAGAAGTTTTTAATATTGGGACTCCAAAGTACAAACGTTCTACCACTGCGCTACCAACCACCCCGTTAAACTACAGAAAATTGCGCTATGTTTTAGGCTCGCCCACAAAGTTTTCCGACCCGGTTTTCAAGCTGTGCTCGAGCAAGGAGTTGAGAGTGTTTACTAGCGACAGTCATGTGGCAACCGTCTACTTTTCAACCAATGGCCAGCGAGCAGGAAAAGGGTTTGTCCTCCACTATAGGACACACATCAACATGGTCACCATATCAGGTAGAAATATTCATCCAGATAAAAAACTAATTTCGCAATCATAAATTGTTTTTGTATCTGCAACTATGTTGTAACTTGTATATATGTAATTATTTATGTAATTAATATTTATTAAAAAAATCTGTTCAATTTAGACCTTTATTTTCGCCCATTTCCACTTCAAATTTGAGAAATTATTCACATAATTTTCAACATTTAGCGCCATGGATGTTGTAGATTTCATTCTGCCTTAAACTAATATGTGAAAGAATTTTGCAAGTGGTTCCAAAATCATACTTATACTACTTATACTTATACCTATACTACTTATACAATTCACCTTTAACACGCACATGCATATTTTGAGTGTATTCGAAAGTCCGAGCATACTTATACTACTTATACCTATACTACTTATACCTCCCTTTCAGGCAACACAGACCTATATTTCTGTTGATGCAGTGACAATACGGTTTATCATCCCCAAATATGCAAACCCTCTCTCTCCACAGAAATCAGCGGCCTCCCAACCATGCAGATAGCCATCATCGCAACCGTGGTCATCACCGTTTTCATCACTTTCGTCATCATTGTCATCGTCGTGATGATCATCAGGAAGCGGAGGCAGACCGCCAGGCTGCGATCGGAACACGTCTCTCGTCCGTATCGCACCACCGAGTCAACGTCTCCGTTCCTCGGTAACGGAACCGACGGCGACGGAAGCGGACCGCTCAGCATGCCGCCTCCGAGCTATCAGGAGGTGCAGAATACCCCAGTCCTGGAGAGGCGAGTTTCCGATCCACCGTTGATTCCACCGCCGAGTTACAGCGACGCCGTTTCCAAGGGAATGATCCTCGACTCGGACGAAACAGGATTTTGAAAGAATTCGGCATGTCGAGAATGTCACTTAGGGCTCCGGAGGCCTGTTCAGGAGCGCGAGTTTATGCGAGTTCATGCGCGACCCCGCCTCCTGAACGATTTTGTTTGTCGAGTTATCGTGCGAGTCGCGGACTGAGAGTGTAACTGCTCTGGGACTACGTCGCCTAGAAATCCAAGATGGTGTCTGGCGTGTTTACCATGGTTACTGATCTCCGAAATGCAGACGAGACGATATCATGTCCCGCAGATCTTAGTAGATCGCTTAAAGCATGGCACATACTAGCTAAGGTTAAGCGAAGATGATATTATGCAGATTAATGACAAAATAGGTTATTACTAAAATCTCGATAAATCTATTCATATTTCCCGCCTTAGAAAATCGAGGTCACGCTCTCAGTTGTTGAGGAGGCTACACGCGTGAACACACGTAAAATCGGTCTCACCTCACGCGGGTTCGCACCTTCCTGGACATGCCTCAGATTAAAGGTCCTTACATCAGAGACGAGTGGAATATTGCCGCGACCACAAGAGATTCCATAAAAAGATTTCTGATGCAAATTTTCGCTTTTGATGTCCAAGCAAAAAGATACCGGTACATGATAAGGTTCTATCTCAGAATGTAAATGCAAGCATATAGATACATGATACGGTTCTATCTCAGAATGTAAATGCAAGCATATAGATACATGATACGGTTCTATCTCAGAATGTAAATGCAAGCATATAGATACATGATAAGGTATCTCAGAATGTAAATGCAAGCATATAGGCATGATAAGGTTCTATCTCAGAATGTAAATGCAAGCAGATAGAGACATGATAAGGTTCTATCTCAGAATGTAAATCGTTGAGTTTGTCGCCACAAATTTCACTCTTATGTACAAGGATCTTAAGATTGCAGAGATTGAAATTAATACTAGCTCGCTCCATTTCTGCTAATGCTAAAATTATCCTAAGGGCTAGTAGTAGTAGGAATTCATGTGTAAACAATTGTTATTTGTATGGCTATTTGGGCTAGTAAGTGTTATAGGGGAGTTTCTATGGCCTCAAGTTGCAAGTAGCAAAGACACCAACAGTGATAAATGTTCAAAAGTAGGTTCCTTGTAGAGAAATTTAACTTGCCCCTGTACGTCAGTCGTATGTTAAGTCTAGAGCCCCGTTACTCATTCACTTGTGTCTCATTGAATATCACTCATTTGTGTGAATATCACTCATTTGTGTGAATATCACTCATTTGTATGAATTGAATATTAATTATGTGTATGAATTGTACACACTTGTGTAAATATAACTCATTTGTTGAATTGAACACATTTGTATGAATGTGAATATCTCATTTGTAATAATTTATGTGAATATAACTCATTTGTGTGAATATATGTGTGAATATCACTAATTTTTATGAACAGCACAAGTGAATTGCCGTTATTTTATGAACATCAATCATTTACTAGTATATGAATGGAACTCATTTGTATGAATATCACTCATGTGTAAGAATCTCACTCACGCATATGAATACATATATCATGAATGAATCACTGATTTTTTACACTTGCCATATATACATGTATATTAAAATTTACACCCTGTGAATTTACAAATTGCAATGTTGATCAGTTGCTTTATTCAATGTTTTAAGAAAATCAAGATCCTGAATTTTAGATATCTGCATTTAACATGGTTTCATTCATTGCATGTATTACCAAGGGCCAGTTTCACAACGTGTTTAATTATACTTTTTTTTATAAGCAAACATACTGCTATTACTGCTTTGTGAAACTGGCTAATTTCCTGGCAAGACAGGGTAGTGTCTAAGAGCGTATTAATTTCATAACTCGACCAACCCTAGGGTATTCGTATCAGCATGAGTGCTGGGTACGAATACCCTCAGTGGCTAATATATAATTTCATCACACTAGGGTTGGTCGAGTGATGAAATTAAATGAATACACTCTATATTGCTGTAGGACAGTTATCTCCCCTTGTTTTATTATTTTGTAGATCTTTCCAAAGGAGAATAATAATAATAATGTATGCATTTATATTGCGCAGTAATCACAACATGTATGCTCTGCTCCATATTCACTCTCACTGCGCGCATGTTACTTATTACCAAACAGGCTTGTTGTTGTTACCTACCGGTATATGTATCTTACTGGTGATTCATTCTCATTTATGTATGGTATTTTTACAACAATTAATATATTACAGTAGACCTTGCATATAACGTACTCATTGGGACCGGCTATTTTTGTCCGTTATACACATATGCCGTAATTAGCGATAGACAGTATCGGGACTTCAGATTCAGTCCGTTATAGGCGAGTGTCCGGTTTATCCGAGGCCGGCATATGCGAGGTCTACTGTATATTGAATTTGGTATATAGTTGTTATGTATATACGCGACAGGTACTCGCTCCATACTGAGATTCTATGCAATGTTGTTTTTAAAAAATAACGTTATCCTCTTTTGTACACAAATTGCTTGTTCATATGGAATGACCTCGTACAATCACCAAATATATGCTCAAACCGGTTAGGAAGGTTAACCCTCTCCATGCTGAAGGCCCCTCGTCGCCACTACCACTCAGTAATGGACAGATAGTGTAGCCGGGTGTAATATAAGATGCTCCTATACTGGTCTCGGGTCAGCGGGGTTAACACTTTGGCTCAGTCGGTAGAGCGTTGAACTCACAATCCAGCAACTCGGGTTCGACTCACAATCCAGCAACTCGAGTTCGACTCACAATCCAGCAACTCGGGTTCGAATTTCAGGATTTGCAGTGGTCCTGTTTCAATGGCGCCCAATGTGGGGCCAAGGCAAATGTAGTGTAATGTAGTGTAGCCTGAACGCAGCCCTGGCCCTGGCCCTGAGATTACGAAAGTTTTTTAGTACGCTTTCATGCTCAAGCTTGAAATTTATATAACGAAAAAAACATTTAGGAGCATGAAATCGTACTCGGAAAGGTTTTGTAATCTTGTGAGCCAGGGCCCATATTCTCGAAACTTAGTAAGTCCTAAGAAGTTCGTAAGTACTAAGAATTTGCCTAACTGGTTTTCTGCTT
>JAUTBX010034894.1:0-13405 GCA_032361465.1 Lepetodrilus tevnianus | reverse complement strand
CAACTTCACTACAAGACCAACAACTTCACTACAAGACCAACAATATCACTAGAAGACCAACAACATCACTACAAGACCAACAACTTCACTACAAGACCAACAACATCACTACAAGATCAGCAACTTCACTACAAGACTATCAGCTTCTCCAATGAATGGTCTTGTGATCAGCGATGCTTTCACAGAGTTCTTGTAATGCTACGGTCTGCTAGGTCTACTAGGTTTAGCACTACCATAAGTCCCCATGTAGGACTTAGAGAGACCATTTACTTTACAAGAGATGTATTCCTTAATGGAAATCTAGGACAGCAGCTATAGATTCCTGTAGGAGAAAAGACGAATCGGTAGAATGCCAGGGTTAAAATGTTTACCCGAGGAATGTATCCACCGTCACATGCATGTATAAGGTATACGTACTGTCTTCGAAACTATAAATGTATGTGTAACAATGTCTGCACAGATTATTGATCGTTGTCAACACATATTCATAATATCAATACTTTTAGATGGTAAGAATTGAACATTTTGGATAAGTAACAAAACGATTAGAAAAGCAGTCATGTGGTAAATAATATTGTAAAACGTAATAGTAGTTGTTAAAGCTATGATTACACGTGTACGTGAGTATGGAACTATATATAGTGCATGCGCTATTACTGGGTAAACAGCTGAAAGTAGTTTAATTAGGGATGAAAAACAAATAGATCAGATTCAAAATTCAAACTAACACAGCTCAGTGTAAACTCATTATCGCCACATGGGTCTTTGTATTTCCTCCTGTAGTACGACTGAATAATCCGAAACCTAGATAATAAAAACACTATATAGGCCTAATGTAATGACAGATTGCTATATATCACTCATTAAAATTATGCCTATATTACTATATTAATACTTATATATAAAATATAAAGTAAATTTGATTACGTTTATATGAATTTGACAATTTCTTCAAAGAACTACTGAAGCTGATTTTATTGAAATGTAAGCTGCATGATGACGCAATACGTAGAGTATGCAATATATCCGAAACAAGCATGTGTCTAAGTAATTAGCAACATTCCAAAATTCATATAATATAATGTGCTCTAATCCACAGCGACTGCTGTTTCCGTGTTTAATTAAAGTAAACAACATAAAGCATGACCCAGTACAGTTTATTTCCGGAAACAATAGGCCGTGGTTTGTGGACCACATATAGTATACGTCACTTTTACCCGTAGGGGATTTCCCTGTTAGGACAACACGGCAAGCGATGACTTTCCAACGTGTGATGCATTGCCTCGGAAAACAAAATCTTAAAACCAAGCGCATCGCTGATTGTGGCGGCTTCCTATAATCCCTTAATTGACTTTAAAAGTTGTTAGATCGAACGTCCATATCTCCTCCTCTGTCGTATAACTGTCAGTATTTGGCCTTACCTGAGGAAACCCGTCGCAGGTGAAAGGTGAGCTGCGCATGCGCACGCCCGAGGCAATCTAGCGGTAGATACGAGGAGATTCCCGCTGTCTTCTGTGACATTAGCAGGGTTATCCGCGCAGAGACAGTAGACTCTATATTACGCTGATCACGAAGGAATTTCAGGATAAAACGCATGTTTCCTTGGACATAGGGCAAACAGTTAAACATAGTAAGTCATTTTCATTTTTTTTCATATTCTCAAGTTACGATTTTATGTGATACACGCAACTCCCAAAACCAGTAGTGGAAAGCAAGCGTGTGTTTAATTAATACTCCCAACCCCACTCAAGCGTAAGCTTATTTTAAGACTGTCACGATTTTTGTGAGTCGTGCAAGAATGTCAAACGTTACTTTTCTATGTTTTCGAGGCAAGGATGAAAAAGGAAAATAACATAATTATCCAACCTATTAACAATTTTGACACAATTCCATGCATCAAATACCAGCTAACACGTGCGTGTTCTACATGTAGTATTGACGTTAGACCATTGACAATATAACCAAGGGGTATGGGCTGTATTTGCTTCAACTTTGTTAACATTTAATGTCAACCTATTTGACGGTAGCTAGTATATATTTGCTTCACTGTATGTCTCCTGCACAGAGCACTGTATAATTACTGTCATATTTGGAAAGCTGTTTGCTCTTGGCAACCGTTGAAATATTGCGTTTAAAGTGGAAGTGCACGAATCTCTGTGACAACCCAAGTCAACAGACTCTCACGTGTAAACATCGCTCTGCCCGCATCCGGTGTCGCTCATCCCACCCGAGTAATCAAATCTAGATCCCACTTCTACTCAGTTCTTTCTTATAATTATAGAATGACTGTCATGACTAGTTACAGGATACAGGGTGGTGCAACAATATCAAACCTAAATCCCACTTCTACTCATTTCTTTCTTATATAGAATGACTGTCATGACTAGCTACAGGATACAGGGTGGTGCAACAATATCAAACCTAAATCCCACTTCTACTCATTTCTTTCTTATATTGAATGACTGCCATAACTAGATACAGGATATAGGGTGGTGAAACAACATCAAAGGGAAATATATCGTTATGAAATAAGGTGTTACTGTTACGAAATAAATACATAAATATATAATGTAATACAATTGACAAAGCATGAACCACGTTCACTTATTTACGTTCAGCTCTGTAGCCAATATATCCAGTATTCATATCCTACGTCAGCTTTCCCTGCCAATGTTTTCATATGTACATATGATATATTAAACGTGAATGTTTCATTTACCTTTCCCCAACAGTAGAAGTAGAATCGTGATTTGCAAACATGTAGGAAAAGATGGGTCATAACAATCTAGCCCCTATTTTTACCGTGCCTCGTGCGTGTATGTAGAGAGAAATTGTACACGTAGATTGATGCGTCAGATCCCTTGTCAATACAATTTGACAGCAGGTCAAACAACTGTTATGCCTTAATTTTCAAAACTCAATATTATGCTTCATATGAATGTATATTTGTCATTAACAACAGTATGCACGCAGAGATAATACTACAGTGATATGATCCACTAGGCAATCTGCTAAATCCGTCCAGAGCGACAGTCGAGAGACAATCAATGAAACACAATACCATATAACAGAGATACTACACGAACACAATGCACCAGGAAATATGGTTAAAAACATCGGAACACTATCACGGATAGTGCATACATTACGGCGGTATAGATGCGACAGACAAGATCATTATATGCATTTAACCCTCTCCCTGCTGAAGGCAAATGGAGATGCTCTAAAGAGCAATGTTTGCGCCTAATCCATCAGGGAGAGGGTTGATCAAAGCGGTTATCTGTTGTGTGAAGTAATATAATGCGTACACTTATAACGTGCTCAATGCGTGTATGAAAGCATGCTCAAAGCGCTATATTAATACCCCGGTCAATTAATGGATCAGTGTACACTCACGCTCCCTCTCAGTTACCTGAGGAGTATACATTCAGATTGGTATACACATCGAACTTGGTACTCATTCTCTTGGGTGAACGGAGGGATTTTCTAGCTAAGCCTCATTGCCTAAGGTGGTACCCACAGTTGTTTTAGCTTATGCATAGCTCCACAACAAACGCTACCAGGTGTGGCATACTAGTATACTATATACATGATCGGCAATCTTAATGACTTGCGTTAATGTATTGCCAAATGGAGGGATTGGGGCGGGGGGGGGGGGGGGTTTCTTCGATGCTTGAGGACATACGTCACATAGCGAAATCTCCCACAGCGTCTCTCGTTCCTGATTGATGCGATCTGTTATTGATGCCAGGTCGCTGTACAACACGCGCCTGTTGTCTGTTGTCCAGTTGTACCTTCAAAGAGGATACGCCATGCATATACCATCAGTTTGTAATGCGGTTAAGCCTACTGTGGTACCCATACATTACATAACCACGTTGACAGGGGAGAAATATCAAACTTGATGCGTGATTCTTGAGACAAAGTTGACATTGAGTGATTAGGCGTCATGCAGAGAATACTACGGTTGTCGATGGGTGAACATGAAGATGCTATTATTTACCTTTCTGGACCGAGGTACACACATAATACAACCAATAGTGCACGAGCACGCGGCATATATTTATATTATCCCGTCGTATAACCACTTTGTATGTGCGGTCAAAACTCAAACATATATAAGTATATATATAGGGTGGGAGGCAAATGGTATGAATGTAAACACATGCCCGACGAAACTTTCCAGGAAACCAGTGTGTCAACATAACGGTGTATTCTGTCATCTTCATGCAAAGAACCTAGAAATGGGTGTTAAATAGATATACATCGTTGTGTTTGGGTTCCACCTCATCTTCTTAATAAACGTAGTCGCGGATGTATACAGTGGCGTCTCCTACATTCTTGCGTTATCATAAACACGTGTCTTTAAATACGACAAATAAACTGCAACTTTGACTAATCCTGCATGGTTAGATAATAACTCGCGGCAGTCGTGTTTCGTAAGGTATATATAACATCTATTAGGGCTGGTGGTCGTGAGTAATGTTTCAGAGCAGAACAGAACACAACAGAACAGAACATCTATACTCACAGGTGGAACACACTGACATTTTAATGTAGACAAAAAGACAACTATTTATACTTAAATAGCGTTAGGCTCACTGTGGTGACATTTTGAAGGGTGGACAATTGATGGGCGAAGGTACGGTGTTCGCAGTGGACATATTTGGGTCCACTGGATCAGTGAAGTATCTGTCAATACATCTTTAATTTATAGAAACATATTTACTGTAGATTAACCAGGAGGGAGGGAGCGCTGACATTTGGCAGACTACACGATGTTCAGATGGTTATAGAAAATGCAGATGTTATAGTCGCATGCGAACTGATGCTGTGCGACATTGGAAATTGATGAAGTGTGATAGTACTGAAGTCGGTATTGATGCCACGAATGAAGACATTATTGATACTGTGATGTACATCACTGAAGGAATTGATGCTAATATGCTATTAAATAGTTGATGCTATGCATGACATAACTCAGTATTGATGTTTTCAGCTATTATATAGAATAAAACTATGTACTAGTACTGCAGTGGCTTTATGGTTGAACGTATTATGCAATAGTATAATGCTTTATGGAATATAGGACAGAAGGTTTTGGTGCCATGAACTGACTTCAGCACTGATGTTATGAGCTTAATACTACAATAAAGCATATAGATGCTGTGCTAGTACATAGGATCGATTGACACTTGTGTTACACCTACAGGGACACAGTATTGACAAGTTATGATAGAAAAGAATATGTTTCATATCATTCGATTATATAGGAACCAACGGATAGAAGCACGATGCTATCCATGTTTCTACCCAATGCTTGATGCTTGCAAATGCATAATTAACTTAAACGGAAGGGCTAGCTCGAATCCCCCAATTCCCTACTGTAGTGTTTCTACATTGTTCAACTGTCTGGTATTTCATCATGTAGAGAGTCTCTCTGTAAGGTCAGCTCGTGCTTAGATGAATTAGTACGACCAACACAGACGAAGAGAGTTGAATTGGAAAACATTCTGAGTAAGAGTGAAGTTGTGTAATTACCTCGCATGTGCATTGTTTGCGAAGCCACTTATTCTTTGGAACACTTGCCACTGCTAGAAGCTATCTGGGGTTTTGTTTGCCTCACGAATGGGGATGTTTAGCCAATACAAATACTGTATGTTCGGATTTCCACGGAACGTCTGTTTCTTTTCTAGTGGAAACACTGTTAACTCGTTGAGATATACACAGACACATACACACACACACACACACACACACACACACACACACACACACACACATACACACACACACACACACACCACACACACACACACACAGAGACACACACACACACACACAGACACACACACACACACACACACACACACACATATATTCAATAGAACCAATACTATTTAGCTTAAGCATATTTATTGACCAAAAATGTCATGGACATATAATATGCAATGCAGCTTACGATATCTGCTCCTTATAAAATACAATACAAAGTACTGCATATAATTAAATAGCACATACAACAATAGATACATATAGTTGAACATAATACTTGTAATTGTCTCATATATTGCATAGACAGTAGAAATATAGAACATTGTATTTTTGATTTTCTGATATTCATAATGGTCTGGTATTACAATATACACTAGATTCATCATTCACGACAATACGGAAATTAATGCCTTTAGTATATTGGCCAGTCAGACTACCCATTCAAAACAATGCTCCCTTTGAATACTACCAACAAGAATAATGTTTACATCTTTATAACAGGATATATATAAACATTATTTACATTTGTACTATTGTGCCCATTTTCTCAGCCAATAGACCGCTTACTTTCCCTATGACGTATTCCAGCCAGAACCTACGTGTAATAGTATACGTGTTGCGAGTGTTGTCCACAATCAATTACGGACACCCGGACATGGCCATCAAGTAGACCCCCCTCTCAAGGCATGTGTCCTACTTCACTTTGTATCAACCCCAGCCACTTCAGTCCAACATCTTGTATTGATGTACCCGGAGTGTTCGTTACAGCCAAATACCGACTTTGAACTAGTACTTATTTCCCATCTCCACTCTCGCTATTCATGTTCGTTCAACGGTGTCCCTTTACGGTGACGAACCACTGATGTACGAATGGTTGTCATTTTAGTCAATGGGATTAGATATCTAACTGGAAATAATATAACCCCAGGGAACTAAAATATAATGTTAATACTAGTATATAGTACTATTGCATCCCTCTCTCTCCCTCTCCCTCTGTGTCCCTCTCTCTCTTCCCTCTATCTCTCTCTCGCTCTCTCTCCTCCCTCCTATATCTCCCTCCATATCTCTTAATAATAATAATATAATAAAAATAATAATAAGCATATTTATAATGCGCCTAACCCATCGTTAAAAGCAATGCTCGAGGCGCTACATTAAAGTATATTTCTCTCTCTCTTTCTTTCCATCTCTTTCTCTTCCTCTCTCCCTCCCTCCATCTCTCTCTATCTCTCTCGCTCGCTCGCTCTCTCTCTCTCTCTCTCTCTCTCTCTCTCTCTCCCTCTCTTCCCCTCCTCTCTCTCGCTCGCTCTCCCTCCATCTCTCTCTATCTCTCTCTCTCGCTCGCTCTCTCTCTCTCTCTCTCTCTCTCTCTCTCTCTCTCTCTCTCTCTCTCTCTCACTCTCTTTCCCTCCTCTCTCTCCACCTATATCCCCAGTGATTAATGAATATTATCTTATCCTACCCCGCCCTCCTTATAATTAATCGTTCCATCCCAATTTGTACTGGCTACCAATGTTCATATACTGTATACATATCAATTAATGTATCCATTGCGTACAAACACATCAATGTTTGCCCTTAAAACTCAGGTGTTGAGGTATTTACCAGTGTAAGCAAACCCCGGCGGATACGGAAATATATAAATAATATTATGCACTGAAGCGTGGCAGAATTTACACGCAAAGACAAGTACCGTTGGAAGTCAGTGATCTATGACCTCCATTGCAGCGCCGCCGGTGTCTCTCCAGCCCTGGTGACGTAATACTGTGCCACTGCCAGAAGCCACTACCTGCTTGCGTGCAGTGATATAAACTACCTGTTGTCACTGACTGCCCTCCGTCCATGCTAGGTCCATCATGTCTGACTGGGTTATGTCCGCCCTGTCACCGTCGTGCATGTCCATACTAGCGACCAGTGTGAGTGTGTGAGTGTGTGTGTGCGCGTCTGTGTAAGTCCGCACGTGTGTGATTGCATCTTATGTGTGTGTGTGTGTGTGTGTGTGTGTGTGCGTGCGTGCGTCCTCCCACTACGACGATGACCCCTGACCTCCCCAGCTGTTAACGTGCTGGTTTAATCTTGTCCTTTCACCTAAATTCCTAGTAAACATTCATCCTGCACAGCGCCATACCATCACGGCTTGACAACGCTGTCATCTCATTGTTACGCCTTAGACACTAATTTTACCATCAATTTGGCTTTATACATCATTTTCTTGGATTGTAGAGAATGTTTAACTTTTGTTATTATATTGATCACTTGTTTTGAAAACGTACGAGTGATTCGTAGTAATATATTTGTTATTGTTATTGTTATTGTTATTGTTATTATTATTATTATTATTTATTTATTGACTTGTTTATTTATTTATTTATAATAATAATAGTAATAATATATAGTAGTAGTACTATATATTAGTACTACTAGTAGTATTATAGTAGTGACAGACAAGACAATATTTACTGAAATAGGTAAGGAGGGAGAACAAAAGGAGGGGGGATGAGGAAGTAAAGGGGAACAATACACTTACGTAGGTAATTGACATTATGCTGAATATTAACGTCTTAATAACGTCATTTCACGTTGGTTCATGCCGTTAATTAATCTTGTTCTGTCCGTGTCACACTTCTACTACTTTTAATGGAAACTTACGCTATTTACCTGGCCTTGAATGTTCAGATTATAGATGGACGCGCGCCTAATGAGACGTGAATGTTTATTGTCTATTGTCCATGAAAAAAGGTGCACTGTATAATACGAGGTCAGAAAATAAATGTCGTATTATAATACCTAATGCGTGAACATGAAGTTTACTTGAAGGAAGTGTTTGCCTGTTTGCCTGTAGGCATTAAATCGGTCACGAATTCATACGCTACATACTATATCTGTACAGATGACGTACACTTTGCTCATACCCATACACTTCAAACTCCTTACTGCTACTGCTACTGCTTATGCCGTTGCTGTTATTACTGCTATTACTACTACTATTACTGATGCTACTATCACTGCTATTACTCCTCCTACTCCTCCTCCTGCTACTACGAGTACGACTACTGCTAATGTTTCTCTTACTTTAAAATAGAAGTGCTTACTATATAGCAGTATATGCCATATATAACATAGACTCTACATGATTTTCCTTCGGCATATAGATGCGGCATGTGAATGTGAAATTCGTTTTGCTTGACCCCATGCTAGACTAGCTAGACGTTTTATGTATTTTTCTTGCAAGTTCTGTACCGTGAATATGGCTACAACCTTTACTTGGCCAGGTTACATTTATTGTATTAGCATAGTGTATGACCACAGCGCAGTAAAAGTTAAACGGTAGGCCAGCCAGTTCAGATTTCC
The DNA here is from genome assembly GCA_032361465.1 of Lepetodrilus tevnianus. Classification (NCBI taxonomy): domain Eukaryota; kingdom Metazoa; phylum Mollusca; class Gastropoda; order Lepetellida; family Lepetodrilidae; genus Lepetodrilus; species Lepetodrilus tevnianus. The sequence goes on along the minus strand of JAUTBX010034894.1, from coordinate 4,279 downwards.
ATGCAATAAACGTCAATCAACGTATACTATCATCTAGAACTACGGCATGTGTGGCATTGTGGATACACTAACTTTCCATCAACATATTATAACTAATAGGGGTTACTATCATTAATAACGAATAGAATAATATAAAAATCAGTATGTTTTATTTGTTATACACGTTGTAATTACGCCACTTGCGCTTTAGATTCAGATGAGCTTGTAGCGATTCATTTTGCCGCATCTGCATTTGACAGAGAGAAAAAAACGCAGCCACATCCGGACGTCTGGGACGTTGTAATGAATTATACGCAGCTTCTATTTATTTGCCGCATTCCGCATCATGGACATGCTGCATGCTGCTTAGCCTAATCCTGTTTCAATCCAGTGTTCGCCGTGGACGCGTGCCTGGATATCTAGATGGCCGGTGAATGGCGGACGTACTACTTTGAGTATTGATCACACTAGAACGACTAAAGCATTTAGCTTTGTATTTAACATTAAATTTAATATCAAGAATCAAAGCTAACTTTATTAACTCTCTGACCCCATTCCACATTTCTCATTGATTCAGTACGACTACCAGTATACTAGTCACGAATTGCTGGCCATTGGCGACATATAGACAGTGATTGATGAGACGGGGACATTCGCAAATTCTAGTCCAGGCTTCCAACCCGCTGATAGCACTCATATTTAACTGCAAAGTTAAGTAGAAAGCTCTGTAATGTACAATCATGATTTCGTAAAAACCCAACCCCACCCAACCCCAACCCATCCGAATCCAACCCAATCCAACCCAACACCACCCAAACCCAACCCATCCGAATTCAACCCAATGCAACCCAATCCAACCCTACCCCACCCAACCCCAACCCATCCGAATCCAACCCAATCCAACCCAATCCAACCCAACCCAACCCCCAGCCAAATCCACATCCAACCCAGCCAAATGCAATCGTGTTGTCAAATATCAGCACATCACCATTATCTTACAATGTCACGCCGCGTAATCTTGTAATGTCCACCATTGAGGACCACACGTATTGTAATTTACTACGTTGTCAACGACGATGCTCTCACTGACGTGGGAAACTGCTTCTTTACGTACGCTTTCACTGAAGTTCGTGTATAACAGTAATAGTAGCCAATGCTACCCATGTATATATAATACTTCCCTATACTGAAGAAACCGCCGTAATAATCCGTAATAACGAAGCTATTAACTAGGTTAAGAAATGGAAATATGCCGTTTAATCATGACCTGCTATTGTTGGGAGAATTATCGCCCCGGGAGTGCTATTGATATCACTAGGTGCTTTCTCTTAGGCCCGCTAGACCATGACCGCGATTAACATTTCCGCTTCCGGTATGTGGCCGGTGTCCCGGTAAATTGCACCTGAAGTTCCAAGAGAAGATAATTTATAGTACTTTTTCAGATGAATATTTTGTAATTCTATGTATCTATATATATTAACCATTCGATAGTGAAATATTCGGGCCGGTATTCTCGAAACTCCTTAACAACTTCTCAGTCAGAAAAAAAAGATCTATTTAAAATTGACATAAGCGGAAAACCAATTAGGCACATTCTTAGTACTTACGAACTTTTTAGGACTTACGACGTAGAATACTGACCCAGCAGTTGTTTTAGGCGAATTCTGTCGAAACCGGTCACCATAGATAACCCAGCATGCATTATAAACATGGCGAACACTTTATTAGTGATTTGGGTCAACGACACTTTCTAACAGAATTGCAAATTGCTGTTTATTCACTAGATGTAGACAGTAAATAAAGTGTTACAATGAATTTTACGGGTGACATGGCCATTTTGGAATTAATGTTGTACGCCCCGTCGCTTAATGATTATCAAGAAGAGTTAGTATTGAACCCTATTGCGTTATTCAAAGAAAACATTACGAAACGCCGAAAATATACAGTTAACCTCCACCTTGATGGCCATAGTTTGGCAATCTTTAGATATTCAATTATTAAACGAAATCGCAATTATATAGATCGCAATTGTGGTAACGATCCATGCCTTCTAAAAGGTAAACAGGCATATAAACAGTGATAACACCAATCCATTGATAGCACAAAGAGAAATAGACTATTTTACTAGGAACTAATCTAATTTGACTAAGATTAGATAACACTGTGAGAAATCTACCCACACTTTCCCACTGACTTACTATTCCTGGAGTTCGGCCCATATATTAGATTACAGAACTTCGATATCTTAAGCGCCATAAAAACATAACAACTCTATTATGCACTGTATTAATTGATGGTATGCTGTAGGTCGTCAATGCTAAACCATTTAATGTATAATGGCATATTGTGTATTATATTAGTTCATCTAGTTCTCGTTAAGCACCTTGCCCGAAGACCAAGATCTCTTCAAGTTGAATTTCCCCATTGCTTTCCAAATGCGCTAACAGTATGGTTCCCACATAGCATCAGCACTAAGGCACCAGCACTACTAGGCATACTAATTACTTATGATACTACACTGTAGTAATCTACAACATCAATATACGTGTACTTAAATACGTATCTGGAACGACTATTATCCCAATAGTGGCAATTAAAAAAATTAAATACATGTCCTTTGTTGGCTGGTGATAATTATTATTCCCATCTTAATCAGATACTATTATGATATTCCCTACTATACCTAACGTGAACAAGATCATCGGCATATGATATTATACATATACAGTCATGATTGAATACAATTAATTTAACCAATGAAAACAAGGTACTAGTTTACTATTATCCAGCCAATCAAAACAAACCACAGAATCCACGTCCACGATTGCACGGTATATATTATCATACATTATCCACCCTCGTCTAAATGTTTATACTGTATAATTTTCTCCTATTAAAACGAGCATACGAAATTAGCAAATTTATCGCCCACCATAAACAGACTGTGAACGTTTTCACGACGGTTGAGATGTGAGAGCAATCATGCCAGATATCCATATTGAGTTTAAAGGCCGCATAACACCGGAGTAACTAACTTTGATGTGCGGTTTCAGTGTTATACTTTGACTGGACAGACGCAGTTTGCTTGCAGGCTGGGGGACGTTATATAACGGTTTTATCCCCTCGTTAAGCGTTCTGCCATTACCTCCGTATTACAGATAATTATCCTGAAAATAGACGCAAGTTCTCAGTGGGATCACATCGTAAACCATGGCCACCCCGAGACTCTCGTAAGCTCTCGCGAGACTTTGAGTCTGTTGTGCTTGGTGTTGTTGGAAAAATAAATGAAAGAAGCGGGGATGGGAGGGGAATAAATAAAAACAATCATATATTATAGATTAGAGACATTTTAGTTGTTGTTGAAAACTATAGAAGTTAAACTTCAGTGCCTCACGCACACGCAGTGTATGCATATACGGTGACGTACGGTGACGTATTCAGTATGCACTAACATGCATATAAATGCTATAATTGGTTGGATAAATGCTTATTATAACTGTCAAACATACATTGACATTTCCTTTGGTTTAAAGATTACAATCACAATATAATCATAAATTAGAATAGTCAGCATGATAACAGACTTAGGTCATGACCAGGATCTAAATATAATTTAGGTTTCTGTGCATATAGGCCATTCTATGAATCCAGTGTGCATTCATGTTAAGAAGCAATGTTTGATCACATTTGGACGGTGGCGGTTACTACATTAATATTAATATGCTCAAGTTTCGTTCAATATATGTACAGACAAGCACCATATAGCTTAATTTCTTTCCAGGAAGTACAAAGGGTAATATTTCACACATTAATTCTGCCAACGGACAACGCTTTTGCGCATGCTCGTTGGCCTTCAGGCATCGCGGGGTCATTTGCAATATCGCTGTGCATAAAGCTGGACATCTCATTTTTCACCCAGTCCATAAATCGGTCCCTCGATGGTGATATTTGAGTGATGCATATAACGATCTTCTCCAGTAGAATCAACACTGACTCCCAACACACACGCTTGGCAGTGTCAGATGACACTGACAGTCCTGCTAGATATATTAGGTAATGTTAGTATGAATACTAGTACCTTAGTTTTAAAGAATTGCGAAATGACGCCATCATTCATAATAGATGCACATTTAGTGTTTGCTGCTTCGATTTGTAATTCGTTGGTCGCTGAATAGTAGGACTTAGCATCAGGGGTGCGTACAATAGAGAATACGTATTCATGTGTATTCATATGTATTGCTACAGAAGCCGTTCAGCAACACGTGTAGCAATACGTAGTCATACTTTTCACTACGGGCCC